>VZSU01001130.1:24324-45634 GCA_013398715.1 Nesospiza acunhae | reverse complement strand
TTCTGATAACAAACTCCAGGTTTCTTCTCTCCTCCACTTTGCCCTCAGAACCAATCTTAAAGGTGCAAAACTTATTTCTGGGCTAAACAGATGAATGGGAATACAATTCAGCATCATAAAGTCAACCCAAGACACATATGTAATTTGAACTATTTTAATTGAATTTGTCTAAGACCCCAAAGTTATATAGTTTGATAACCTATTTGTTTTAGAAGTGTGATATGAAACTTAAATACAACCTGTATGCTCTACTAACTCCAAATACTCCATGCATTATCTTCAATTAACCAGTATTCCTCTTTCTAAGCTTCATACAATATCTAAGTTTTGATACAAAATTTCCTCTACCAAACAAAAACAAAAGACAATTTTATCTTTTAGTGAAATTCAAATTATTTAATGAAAAATAAATAAAAGATGATTTTATTTTTTATTGAAGTGTAAATAATTACTTATGCCAATTAAAAGGCCATTTTGTAAAAATTAAAACATTTCATTTACAAGAATTTGCTGTTAAATACTTTTATTACGTAAACTGTCTTTTATGTGTAATCAAAGGTAACTTCTAATCAAAACTCAAGTGAATTTATCTTGTAAATCTCTTTTCTCACTAAAACTCTATTGTTTATTAGCTGCAAACAGTCTTTTCCAGTTCTAAGTTAAACCAAGGCTCATGTGCCTTGCATTACTCTTTTGACTAATGCTGTTAGCATACTGTTTAAAGTCACATATCTAATTAAAGATAAGAGGGCAGAATGAGACAAAACACATTCTGTGTTTCTGTGTAAGAAATCAGAACACGGCAGCTTGTGGGATTCAGTCCAAAATGGTTGTCTTTATTTTAAAATTTGATTGCTTTCACTCTTATATTCTTCAATGTGCTTTTTCTTGACTGCCTAGACTAGTTTTTAGTTGCAGCATACCAAAACAAAATCTCTACAACCAAAGTGACAGAGATCTGTCCTATTTTCATGATGTACAGTTGTGCAACATGCAAACCATTACCTTTGAAAATATCACTTTTCTTGAACTAGAAAATTGATAACTATTCCTCAGAATAAGCAAGGTAGTATTTGCTTACTTACTGAATTCAGTGGAGTTTGACTTTTAGCCACAGATGGCCTGTAAATTGCAAGAAAAGTATTTCTTGGCTTTGGCTAGAGACATTGCAGGGAAGGATAAAGGGGTGTAGCCCTCCTATTTTCACTTTCTAGAGCAGTTATATGAACTGTTGCAGCTAATTGAGACACCCATGAGTGTACACCTCTCTCCCTTTCTCCCTTCCCCCTTTATTTCTTCTCACCCTAGTCAGATAAAGGCTACAGCCATCCTGACTGTGTTCTCAACTGTAACTGTCATAAGTTACAGGCATTTCAGACTGATTTCTTTTCACTTAGACTGATAAACCAGATATGTATGCGAGGATTTCCAGATCTCAAACATTATAGTTGATAGTTATTATGCAATATTATCATTAAGAAATCTGAAAGATCTTTTCTTTGGAACTATTTTGTATAAAGTGTTTGACTAAGGTTTAAGATAAAATAAGGTAATGCTTTAGACATAAAAAATAGATTATTGTATTTGGAACACAGTGTAAAAATTGAGACATGAAATCAAATGAGCCAAAAAAATTTAGAAGTCACATTCTCTTTCCTTCATACTATACTTATTAGAGGAAAAGTCTAAACAACATTATACTATTAAGCTATTACTTTCAGTGAATACAGTTTCTTTTCCTGGAAGTTAGTAACCCCAAAAATGTAGCTACTAAAAAAATCTATGCTAGTAGATTTAGATACTGAGCAGATCAGCTGGAATTAGATAGAAAAGGAAGGCTTTTAGGCAAATTAAGCTATTTACTTTATAAGATCAGTTTACTTGTCAATGAATTCACAAGTTTGCTTCTATTTAAGTTTTTGTGATTTGAAACAATTAACATAGGTTGTCTTCTCTTTCAGTTCAAAGCACTATCTGAGTTTGCAGAAATTAAGCACATGACTTAAATCACCTCCAAAAGTCCTGGGGGAAAAAAAAGACAATTATCTAGATAACTGAGTTTTCAGATGTCAAGTCACCTGAGAATTACTTCCTGGGATGTTAAATACCTTGCATCATCACAATTCAGTAGTAGTGTTTAGGTGATTCCACCCTCATGAATCAGGTATGCTTGCACTATGTGCTTTTCTTCCTTTTCAAAAGAAAAAGATATGACTGATTAGAAGCTGATGATGCAAAACCAGCATTAACATCTGGGAGATTTTCATTATTACAATTGCTGCTTAATTCTGTTCCTGAAAGTCACCTCAAAGTTGAATTGAACTTGAGCCTGGGTACTTTGCACACAATATTTTTATGCTGGGTTAAGGGATAATTCAACACCTGCATATAATTCTACTTACATATTTTTTATTTACTTAATTTATGTCATTTTCTAGAAAGATTATGAAGAAAAGGCAGCTTGGGAGTCCCATAGGACAGTCATTCCCTAGGATATCATGGCTCATGTTAAAGAGTCAGTGTATTGTTCTAATCACTTTCTGAATTATAAAACCATTACTCAAGGATGAAACATTTCATGCTTTGAACTGCCAGACATTTCTATTATGCTGTATGAATTCTCACATTTTAAATTTACTCCAAAGGAATCATGTCTGAAATCATCTCTTGTTTGCATTTGAAAAGAAATCTAACACTGTGTTTACCCACAGATGGGATGGATTGAACACTGATTTCTATTGCAGCTCTTTCACCATCTTTCAACAGTGAAAATACTTATCGTTGGGGGCAAAATTCTTCTTCCCAGGAAACTAAGCAAGAAAAAACATTGGCAGGAGGATCCCTGCTGCAGCTTTGCAGGGTTTATGCCCCTTGTAAGACCCAGGATGGTGAAGATGCTGGGATCCCTACAGAAGTGAGTAGTCAGAGATGGGAATTAATCAAAAACAGAGTATTATGAAAATAATAATGTTATTGTTCAATCTAATATTCTAAACAAAACTGAAAAAATAACAATAATAACAGAGGCAGTGCCTATATTTTTATCTTTGATTTTATCTTTGATTTTCTTAGAAAGCAGAGTACTTTCAGAACTGTATCTGATGCACATTGCTGGGCTCTGATCCATTGATTTCAGGAATTGGTGATAGACACAATAAGCCTTTGATGCATGCTGAATAAGAGGATTTTTAATCTCTTTTTTCAGATAAGTACGAGATTTATCTTACAAATGTTTTCAGATTCTTCATCATATTTAGTTCTCTAAAACTAGTTTTAAACATCCATCACAAAGCTGGTATAAAGCACTTTTCCCTGAACTTGTTTTCTTACCTTTGCCGGCTCTTAAGGTTGCAGTCAAAGTCAGACCTAGATCTCAGAAGAATAAAATAAGGGGTTTGCTGATGTGATTAAACCACATCTTGTTCATAAACAATGCCATTTAAAGGCAACTCTGCATAACAAATCAGGAGCAGCTAGCTGATCTTCCAGTCTGGCCAGCCAGCATTAGACACAGAGATAAAGCATTTTCTGAAGCTTAGCTGAGTTTCCAGAACCCCACAGTGAAGATGTTAGCTTCAGACAGCAACAGTACAAGTCAGAATTGCATTTTTGCCAGCCAGAAACTGCTGTGTGCCCAAGGGACTTCTTAGCTACACCCAGCTGTGTAAATGGATCCAAGTTAAAGTAAAAAAAACAGCCAACTAAGTTGTCATAAAATTTTCATTAAAGAATTACATAATTCTTCATTAAATCCTTAGCTTCCTAGTCATAACTAGAGATGTGTGGGTAAGTAGAATAATTTGAGTATTTGCAGTTGAGTTATTCCAGGTGTTATTAAACTAATATGATGTTACTGAAATGTAGCATATTGCTTACTGTCCCTCAGGAACTTCATGGAGAAAATATGTTCTATCTCTGAGGCCAGTAAGATGGGGAGAACATATAATGAAAAAAAAATGAACAGTTTTAAGTAGCATTTTAACACCATAATCCAAACAATACCCCTGCATTTTATGAACAAAAACACTTTACTGCTGTGAGACAGAAAATATAATTAGGATATTTGAATAGCGGAGGTTTTCCCAAATACCAAAATATAAAATTATGCAGGTGATTGGGAATCTGAGTGGAAGGAATACAGGCCCAGAGAGAAATACCCTTAACAAGGAACCTCCAACCTGTTCACAAGGAGCCTGCCAGCTATAGGCCTTCATAAATGCCCTTAATTTATTAAGCAGTGTAAGAGGTTTGAAACTGCGGGGAGATTAACAGAACTAATGCATGTTTTGTGTTTTGTCTGAGGGATGATGAAAACCCAAGGAAAATTCACAAGTCCTGAAGGAAGCTACAGCGGCTTCAGTGCAGCGCTGCTGGTGTGCCATTCTTGAAAAGCATTAAATTTTGAAGCACTGCCAGCATCAAAGTGGAAGAATTATTATTTGGTGATATTTCACAGCAGCAATATCTGGTCAACTGTTGGGTAAAGTTTGTTTGAGGGGCTATTGACAAAATGTGTAAGGACAGGTATTTTCATTAAGAGAAAAAAACTCTAAAAAGAGAAGTTGAACCTGAAAAAAATCTTCTACCACAAATCATTGTAATTGCTACATATGCCAGTTCCCAAAGCATAATTATATTTATATATTTCTCAACTTCCCCTGGGAGTATTTTGGAATTTCATCATTAATGTTAAATGAAATATTACCATACCAATTTGTAAGCCTAAGAAACCACCATGGCTCTTTGAACGGGTCCTAAGTTCATGTTCCTGCTACAACTTGACAAGAGATCAAGAGTAGGTTGTTGGTGAAAAACATGTGCTGCACACACCCCTGCACTCACATGCTTTTTCTGAGAAAAAAGACAGAAGAAATTTCACTAATCAGAAAAGGTCTCCAAAGGAGTTTCTTGTCATTCTAATTTGGCAACAGCGGCAGCAAAAGACTGATCCCAACAATAAAGTGAATATTAGACAAGCTTCTGTTTCCATGGTCTGGAGTCTGTATTTCAAACCAAAAAAATATATAGTAAAAACTGTCTTGTACTTCTCTGAATTGAGAAATCATATAGTCAGAACAATACCAGTACAAATTATATCCTCTATGGATTTAGCATACAGAATTAGTAATGGATAGATTAAAGGCATCTATGATCTCCTATTATTAAAATATCCCCAGTTCTGGTCATGTACTGTTAAATGCTTATGTGCCAACCTCATTGTAAGGATTTTAATGTCAAACAGACTACTTAGCAACACATCCACATTTTCTTTATTCCTTCTACAGAATTTGTAAAGAAATTAAGGTATCTACTGTTAAATGGTCAAAACAGTTATGGATGAGAAATGTTGTTACTTCAAAATAGGGAAATTTGGAGGAATGTGTCAGTTTCTATTAAAATGTCACTGGGAAGCCTGGGAATTCAGAGAGGAAAAAACAAAACAAAACAAAAACTACAGAATGTCTGTAGGCAGTACTTATACACATGAGAAATAAACAACATGAATCCATGCTCCTACTGTCAGTTTACTGTAATAAGAACTGATTCACACTCTGAGTCCCACATAAGTACCAATGTTATCAGTACATTTGTTATTCCAGGAGTTACTTCTCTCTTCTTTATTAAAAAAAAATACAATACAAGTTATATAATCTCATTTTTGACACAATTGAATTTCTAAAGCAAAATACGCTAATCTTTTACCTCCTTTGTCCAAGCCTGTACAATACAACTACACAAGACAGGGAAAGAAAGGGTGAAAGTTAACAACTAGCAGCTTCTAGGTAGAGCTGTTATACTACTTAGCCCAGCATGCATTCCTACAAAGTGCACATTATGTGTGACCTTTGTTATAATTTCTTCTCCCTTGTATCCAAGTCTCTACATTCTGGTTTTGGCTCTGTTCTTTAACTTTGGTCATTGTGGTTTGTTCTTGGCTGAATGCCAGGTGCCCACAAAGCTAGTCTATACCTCACTCTTTATCAGGATGCAAGAGGAGAAAATAACAATCAAGATAAAGACAGTTTAATAAAGTAAAAGCAAAGATCATGCCTGCAGAAGCAAAGGGAAACAATTATTTTCTACTTCCCATCAGGAGCGCCTGCCCTTCCTCCACCTTTCCCTTGGCTTTTATTGCTGAACAACTTCGTACAGGATGGAATATCCCTTTCATCAGTTTGGGTCATCTGTCCTGGCTATGTCACCTCCCAGAATCTTATCCACTCCAGCCTACTGCTCAGTGTGAAAATGCTGGAAGGATGGCCTTGATGCAGGGCCAGATCCATTCAACAGCAGACAAAACACTGGTATGTTACAGACACATTTCGAGCTGTAACACAAAAACCTAAAAATGCTTGATTTTTTTTTCCTCTTCACTGCTTTTACTTCACTTTTTATGCTTGATCTTAGTGGTTCCCAGTCAAAGATCAAGGTATAACCTCTGTGGTTTAAGCACTCTAAAGGTAAGACAGAGTATTGAGCTTAAGATAATAAATGTTGAGGTATCTGCACTGGATTTGTGAAATTTAAAGAAGTATTAAGCATTTCTATCTTCATCATGTAAAGGTGAGTCACAAAAAGTTGTAAATATCTGATCTACACCAGTTTCAAAATGAAATTCTTTCTTTTCTTTCTTTCTTTCTTTCTTTCTCTTTCTTTCTTTCTTTCTTTCTTTCTCTTTCTTTCTTTCTTTCTTTCTTTCTCTTTCTTTCTTTCTTTCTTTCTTTCTCTTTCTTTCTTTCTTTCTTTCTTTCTTTCTTTCTTTCTTTCTTTCTTTCTTTCTTTCTTTCTTTCTTTCTTTCTTTCTTTCTTTCTTTCTTTCTTTCTTTCTTTCTTTCTTTCTTTCTTTCTTCTTCCTTCCTTCCGCCACTTCCTTCCCTTCCTTCCTTCCGCCACTTCCTTCCGCCACTTCCTCCACTTCCTTCTGCCACTTCCTTCCTTCTTCCTTTTCCTAAAGATCATCTTTTCTGCCTCCTGTGCTTTTAATTCTGCTGTCTGAATTTGCAGCCTAGCAGTGACATCCCCTTCAGGAACAGTGTGTTATGGTTCTATTTTCATTGTGCCAGAAGGATGATGAGTTCAATTTTCAACACATCATCACCCTTTTAATGTTATCCTGTAATTACATATTTCTAATGGAGAAAAAAAAAGGTCTATGGTAATATTTTGGTTCAAAACAGGTAAAAATGTTCTCTAGTCAAGACATTAATATGAACCTCAATAAAGATTCAATATATTCACTTTTCCTTATTTTTAATGTGGGCTAATTTGCCAAATATATATTTTTTATTCAAGTATTCTGGTATCCATCCAAATATAATCCACAACATTAAAATATTTGCCATCACATTAAATACAACCAATAGTTTGTATATGTAAAAATAAACTTTGAAGTTTTTCACCTTGAAATTTCTGTATGTCATCAGTACTTCAGGAGAGTCTGTATTCTTTAAATGCTAAATATTTCATCTGTTCAGACATCAGATTCTGTATGATTTAGTATTTAATAGGTTTCTAAACATGTACAAAACCAAAATTTATGGCCCTTTGTCAAAAAAAAAAAACAATATTTCAACTTCACGTAGAAAATATGACTTTTACAGAATAATTTTAATGAAGGGGCAATCAATAAACTAAAGTTTTGAAAAGTAAAACACAACTCTGCCTCAAAATGTTTTATATATGACATGGATCTGCTAAGTGAGAAGGCCACAGCTGTCTTTGTCCTGTACTCACCAGTTTCCCAAATTTTTCTCCAGTCAAGGCAAATATCACCTAAAAAAAAATATTACAAATATAGAGAAATATTCTCTGTATTTCATAGGCATAACTAGGAGGTGTAAACTCAGACTGTGCTATTCAATTACCAGCTTGGATCTGAGCAGTCCTTGAGAAGTATCTCTCTCTCTGCATGAAGTCCACAGGAGCATTACAGTGAAGGTTCTACTGCATTAGTATTTGTTCTGATACATTGATCACCACTGGATCCATCTTCAGGGTCCCACAAACTCTTTATAACAACTGAGATCATCAGCTGGAATAAAAATGTGTTCACTGGGTATAGCAGTGAAGTTTAATTCTGAATAATGGGGGAACAAGTATTAAAATAACAAACAAACAAACAAACAAACAAACATACTTTTCTCACTTCTGTGGTAGGTTGAAAACATCAGATTTAGCAGATACTTGGCATATTTGACTTCGGCATGATGAGAATCCCAATTCATTGAACGAATGAATTGGGATTTGTAATAACCTATTCTTTGTTAGAATAGCTGATGTTCTTGGCCACAAGGCTTGCTTGATTCTCTTTAATGTTTAATTCCTTTTCATATTACATCATACATCAGTTTATTCCTTTTCTGCCAGCTTACCAGTGAGCCAAAAAGTTATCTTTCAAATTTTGACCATATTTATGAGTATATTATTATCCATTATGTACACAGACCACCTGAACTATCATTTTTCACTCTGATAAATACATTCTTAATGCAGTCAATACTCCAATTGTTGGTGAAACAGCTACACTCTAAATCATCTGTATTGTGAGGATTTTAGGCACACTATTTTCTGATTATCTACTCACCTCTGTCATTTAAACTATTATACCTCTTTTGTTGTCAGTGGAATGCTGTGAAACTAAGAAAGAGAAGAGAGAAAGCTAGGTTCATAATGACATCCTATGCTAAGATAAAATGTCAGGTCTTGAGGGTCTTATGTTTGAAGAGGAAATAAATTATAATTTATAATGATGTTAGGGCAAAAGATTATGTTGAAAGCATGTATACACTTACACACCCACAAATCCACGTATTTTGTATAGTTTTTGTCACATATGTACCAGGAGGAAGAATGTGAAAATATTCAGATTTTTCAGTTGTACAGAGTACTTCTGCCATAGCTTGCTACATTGTTAACTTTAAATGTATGAATATAACATTTTATACCTTCCCTCTGATAATCCATTCCCTGGAATTCCAGGCTCTCAGAATCTGAACATCTGACCATCTCATACATTTAAAGCTGACAATTAGTTAAACCTTATTAAATCCTAGTTAAATCAAATTAGTTAAAGTTATAACTCTTCCTTCACACAGCTACATTATTTATATGTAAGTAGGAATTGTACTAATGCACTTCACATACACATACAATTTCATGTCATTTTCTTTCCCTCTCCTTCCTCATTTCTTTACATTCCTTTTCTTTCCTTTCTGGTTGTATAGGAGAATTTTCTTTTATGTGTGTTGTATCTTACTGTCTCTTTGACAAGGACTTAACACCACACTTTTCTGGTCTTCAGTATCTCGACAAAACAGGGTTAATTCTGCTAAGACTTCCCAATTGAATTCAAGAGTTATATAAATCTCAGTGTTTAGATATAAACCCTAGCATGTGATAAATGTACTGAATAGCTATTAGGTAATTCAACTGATTTCATTTCTCTGTTAAGTTAAAGGATGTAAGAAATTGGTAAACAAGCTGTAGACAGTGTAATAAATGCCTGCCATATTACCTTCTGGTGGTCTTTGTCTTTTGAAAAGTTCATTTTTACATATAATTTTCTTTTCTTATTTTGTTTGTTACTGCATTTTGGTTTTTGAAAGTGCACTGCCTGCAAAATCCCAATTTGCTGAACCTCCGGGACTGTCATCTAGTGCTTGGGCCACTCACCCAAGTCTACTGTCTGGCATGTTAACTGTCTAAACACTGTCAACAGTGCATTGCCATACTTGTTCACTTCTGTCTGCCTATTTTGTAGCTATGAAACTCTGGGCAATTCAGGTTCATGGGCCATCTAATTTATATTCTTATGACAAGACATTATCACATGAGGAAGTTTTATCTCTTGAAAAATCCAAAGCTGCAAGTAAAAAGTAGCAAATACTAGAAAGAGAGAGAGTGTGTATGTTTGTGTTTGAAAATAGAGAGACTTTTCTAATGTCCATTGCACAAAATTTCCCTGAATGTCAGATGAATGTCCTATTCAATTTTGGACCATGGGCTACCAAACAACTGCATTCACCTCTGTCCTGGTACTGTCCATTCCTTTACCCCAGACACCAGGATGATCAGGCCACTCCTGATGAATTGTCATGTTTTTTCTGTGCTGTCCCTCAGGAGTCCAGTGGGACCAGTGTTATCAAATACCTTCATTTTATCAAGTGCACCCTCAACAAATCTGCAGATGACACCAAGCTGAGTGGTGCAGTTGACACTCCGAGCAGTGGCCCATGGGAATCTCATGAGGTTTAGCAAGGCCAAGCTCAGGTGCTGCCCCTGGGTCAGGGCAATCCCTGGTGCCAGCCCAGGCTGGGCATGAACAGATGGAGAGCAGCCCTGCCCAGAAGGACTGGGGGGTGCTGTGGGTGAGAGCTGGACATGAGCCAGCCATGGGCACTGCCAGCCCAGAGAGCCAAGTGTGTCCTGGGCTGCACCCAGAGCCCCTGGGCAGCAGGGCAGGGAGGGGATTCTGCCCCTCTGCCCCGCTCTGCTGAGACCCCACCTGCAGAGCTGCCTCCAGCCCTGGGGTCCTGGCACAGGAAGGACATGGAGCTGCTGGAGAGAGTCCAGAGGAGGCCACTAAGGTGATCAGAGGGATGGAGCACCCCTCCTATGGGGAAAGGCTGAGAGAATGGGGGTTGTTTTGCCTGGAGAAAAGAAGATTTAAGAGTTCCTTAGTTCCAGCCTTCCACTACCTGAAGAAATATCATAAGAAAGATGGAAAGGGACTTTTTACAAGAGCATGTAGTGACAGGACAAGGGGGAGTGGCTTCAAACTGAAAGAAAGTAGATTTAGATCAGATATTAGAGAGCAATTCTTTGCTGTGGTGGCAGTGAGGCACTAGAACAGGTCACTGGGAGAAGTTGTGGGTGTCCCCTCCCTCTAAATGCTCAAGGTCCTGTTGGACAGGATCTTGGAAAACCTGGTCTAGTGGAAGGTGTCCCTGCCCATGGCAAGGCAGCTGGAACTGGATGATCTCTGAGGCCCCTTCCAAGCCAAGCAATTCTATGATACTATTATTCTTTGATTCTGTGATACAGAAGTTGGTTCATTTTGACAATAGACGGCACTATTTGAGAACAAAAAAAAAAAAAAAACCAAAACCTTAAGCCTAGATCCATATTCTGAATAGACATGTGCCTAAACAGTATGTTCATTTCTGTCCTTCAGCTTACAGCTACTCTCATTGTGATTTCCCTCTGTCTCCTGTGCCAAACTGATTGCTAACCTAATCCTCTCTGCCAGCTCATCTCAAAGATTTTGATAATGCCTTCTCTTTGTCACACAAATTCTGTCTTCCCCTGCTCCACACAGCAAGCACCTCACTGTTCAGTAAGGCAACCAGCCCCCTGCACAGGAGTCACCAGACAAAGCAACCCCGATCAAATTCCAATTTAAGCTTCCCTGGTCTCAGTACTGTACTGCACAGCATCTTTTGACAACCTACAGGGGAAATTATAGAAAAGGCCTTGCTCATCTCCTGAGTGGAAAGTGCTTACTTCACTCAGCCCGTGACAGTTCTGTGAAAATTCAGCATGCTTACAACTAACATCATAAAACAGCCCAGTAGTCAGTCTCTGATAAGTTTTTATGATGCGTCTGAGCTGCAGTTTCAGAAAATTATGCTTTTTAAAGTCTGGACAATAGTTTTATAATCTCAAAGGACAGTTCTTCTATACTCAATAGCTTGAATTCTAGCAAATGCCAAAGTTTGTAGTAAACTAATGTCTGAAATGGCATAATCACATGGAGTTTGGCTGTTCTCTTATGCCCTTTAAACAAAGGCATGCAATGAGCAGGAAATTTCTGCCCAAAATGCTTAAAGCTTGGCAAGCTTAAGCCGAGGTCAAGGGTCTCATAATAGACACAATTACCAAATTAACATTAAATATCATTGCCAGTGCCATCTGTTTCTTAAAACACTTACAGTAAGAAAAATTTATACAAGGCTGATGAAGTATTATGTTTTAAAGGAAAATGCATCATGACACAAAGGGTGAGTAAGAACAAAATGTTTTAGCTATTTTGGTGGGATTTTTTTTCCCTTGTTCTATGAAAGCATCATGCTTTGCCTTTACAACTGTACATCTGCCTCAGGAACTTAATCATTAAATTCCCTTCCCATTCCTGCACTCTTGCAGAACCGTAATAGTGCACTCCTCTACTAGAGATAACACCTACACATAGAAGGTCAAGTTTTCTGACTTCTGCAGCTTCAGTTTCAAGAGGGTATCAGTTTTATCTGTGAACTCCAAACTCTAAATAGAATGTGCTGCTTGACTGTTGTCTTGTGCTGGACTTCACATGAGCCAGGCAGAACTAATTTACTTCTCTTTGTCTTCTTGGAAACAGAAAACATACAACCAACTAAGTCAAAGTCTTCAGAACTTGAAAATAAAGGGAGAAAACACTTGGATTTATTTACCAATTTACTCACAAATGTATAGTTTCCTTGTAATTCCAAATGTTATTTTTATTGCATTTATAAATCAATTGCTCAACTCTAGAGATCTACAACATACATGAAACAAAAGTCCACTGAAAATATTCCATTAATGGAAGGAGGTGGCAGTTAGGAGTGTGACTGCCTAATATGTCTTAGGACTACTCTTCCTAGAAAATATAACCCCATTTTTGTGTTTACCCAGAGTATCTAAATGATTCTGCAGAGAACAGACAGTTACTAACATTACAGAGATAAATGGCTCAACTCTTTCTACCTAGCATCCTTATTAAACATAGGAGTCTAATCAAATACTGGAGACTCTTGTAAATAAACTAGCAAAGACTAAGCTGGGGTCTTGTTTTAAAATTGCAAACATAATGATTAGCAGCTGCCTGGAGCCTCCAGAAAGAAAACTGAGAGGAACTAAAACTTTTCTTTAATTCTACATTTTCATTGTGAAAAATGAGGTAACATGCTTTTATCTTTTTGTACCTGATCAAATAAAGGTGGAGAAGAGCAAGGGGAAAATGAAACCAAAAGAGATGCTATAGTTCTCATGTTTATTGGGAATGTAAGTCAGTCTCATAAAACAGACACTAAGTCACTGGATTTTCATAAACTTTTCTTATTTTGTTGCATTGTCAAATTAAAAAATATTAAGGTGTCATCATAATCCCCACTTCTTTTAAAACAATCTCATATACAAGGATATTCCTAAGGTCTTATGTCTCTAGGAAGACTATTTTACTGAAATAGCTTTGATTACTCTGGTTAATTTCTAAATGGCAAATGACACCTTCACTGCATTTTTAAAAATACTCTGAAAAAAAAGGAGTTTTTTTTTCTGGAAAAATAAAGCTCTTCTCTTAATTGGAACCAAACATATTTCAATGTATTTACGAAGAATAAGAAGAAATTTCACATATTATGTACAACTAAATAATAAAACCAAAAGCTGACAAAATTTTGTTAATAAATCCCTATGAGTCCTCCCCTCCCCTATTTCATACTCACTGTTGGCATGCAAAAATGAGTATTTGTTTCATTGAATGAACTTTCTACCAGTTCCCTTTTTTTTTTTTTTTTTGAGTTCTAGACAATTATGTGTTTTACAATGACAGGTAGCGAGACACTTATTTTGTGTGTATTTTATGAAATGTGAACTATTCCCACTTCCTTTGAACAGATATGTCCTGCCTCAATATAAACTTCATATTACTGCAAAATACAGACATAAAAATACTTCTACTTATCCAAGCTACTTTCTTAGAGTAAAAGAAAAAGGAAAGGGAGAGCTTAGATTAAAAAAACAATGTTCACTCATATCAGTGGATGAGAGGATGGCAAGATGTCTTACAGGTGACACATTTAATACAGTTTCATCCCCTTACCAGGTCAACTTAAGTAGTCATTGATGTATTCATTCTAAATTCTAAATGCCTTTCGACCATTCAAAATCTTCTCTCCCAGGTTCGACACTAGCACCAGATCTGAGCAGAAGCTTCCAAAATAATTATTTTGGAAGTAGTGGTAGACTTGGATGTCTAAAAACACAGCTACATGTGGTTAAATATCTGGCATATAGAAGACAGCAATTTTTTTGTTTAATTTGATTCTTTTTTTCATTTTTTCACCATAATTACTATAACAAAATTACTATAACAGAAAAAAATATCTTGACAGACAATGCTCCAAAGTGCCTTTTTTTATAGTTATCTCTTAAGTAGAACACTTGTATAGCCATTGACATGCACTCAGAGTAGATGAGATTATGCTTCATCTCTGCATTGGAACAAAAATTTAGGAAACTCTCAAATCCCTGCCTCCATGGGCTGGGACACTTCAGACCATGAAATTTACACAAAGAAGCTTTCAAGTCCTTACACAAGGCATCCTGTGAGTTTTGGACTCAATCAGGGCCGTCAGGCAGCCAGTGGAACATAGCCGGATGATTAAAATACAACAGAGTACCTACTATACAGAAGTTCCAGCTGAACATAAGCAGAATTAGTCTTGCATATTAGCCAGCCATCAGCCAATTTCTTAGTGAAAAAAATTTCCTAGTGTTTCCAACAGCAAAAAAGCCACAGAGAGTAAATAGCTTAGAAAACGGTGCAAGTTGTGCATAGCACACAGAGGTTGCCCTCTTGAGAATACATATGAAGAAAGATAGTACTCCTGATCATGGGACTGCATAAAAGTGAAATGGAAAAAATAAGGAATTAAGATGTATAAAATAAATTTCCAGGACCAGAGATTTTGAAATTTTATCTGCATTCCCTGTAAGAATTCATAGAAAGACTTCTCTACCTTAGGAAGGATAACTACTACAGCTTCAGAGGCAGAACAAAGCAAAGTTAAATAGATTTCTCATAGCAGTTAAATTCTTGCAAGTACACCTGAATCTAGTTGTGTTCTATGCAAGAGAAATTCAGAGCTGATTTGTGTAAGTCCAACTCTGTTTAACAAAGCTGTGTAAGTTTGATTTTAGAATTTTTGATCATTATAAAACAGTTACCTGTGAAAGCTAAAATGAAAAGTGTTTTTTTCTTGTAGGTTCTTCCTAGCAAGAAAGTGAACATTAGTGATCATTACATGGATATTATGGGAAGTGGCTTGCTCAGAGTGAACTTTGACTCCTCACTTCCTACATTCCACTGGAACATGTACCTTTCATCGAAAGAAATAAAATATATGTTTTATTTTTGTAAATGCTTGCCCACACCAACCAAGAAACCTTTTAAAGAGGAAACACATCTCAAGGTCTGTTATGGTGTTCAACTAATTTAAAAGGATATATTAAGAGAATATAAGTTACATTTGTAAAGGAACAGAGAAATAAAAACTTGGGTGTTATTGGAAAGGCAGAAGTTAGGTATTTTAAATGTAAAAAGGAAGGGTTCTGGAGAAAAGGTTTGCAAAGCTATGATGACAAAAGTGTTTTGGTGGCATTTTTTCAGCTACTAATGAAAGCAGTATGTAGCTAAAATGTCAATGTTTTGGCCCCAAAGGCCAATGTATTATGCTACTACTTCACAATGCCTTCATGTAAAACGCATATTTGTACAAATAAGTCACAGCAGAGAATGTAAAGGGCTCAATTCTTTTTTCCTTGAGGCTGATGTCAATGGTAACTCTCTCTGACTACAACAAAGAAAGTTTAGGCTTCCAGTGAAGTGGGACCATAAATCAATTTACACTGGGTGTGATAAGCTAGTGAAAATAGTGGGACAATACCATATAACACAGAGCAAACTGGACCTAAATTTTAGCCACATAACTGCTAGGAAATTCAACAACATTTTACTTTTCAGAAAATTTATCTACTTTTTTAACTTCCTATTTTTGTTTGCAGAAATGCATTCCCTGATTTTATAGTAAATTCAACATATTCTGTATTTAAATGCTGTGAGGTAAATTTATTTCCACTCAGCCATATTTTTTTGGCAGTATAAATATCCTATTAATGTTAGCCTGAGGTAATGTCTAAATTCATTGTATTGATTTAAAATTTTATTTATCTGTTAAAAAGTCTTTACAAAATGTAAAGAATCCTTGACTAGCAAATGAAATGTTATGAAAGAGAGAAAATTTGATAGAAAACAGTGTCTTCCAACTGAATTTTTTAAAAACAGTAAGGATCATTCTTAAATGCACATTCTTGTTTTTCCTATTCTTTCTAATTAGTTGTATTTTCAGAATTTATGCAATTGAAAACAACAGTCCTGGAATGCCTGGCTCATGGCCCCTAACGCTATTAAAAAAAAAAAAAAAAAAAACTTATCTTGATGCAATTTGCACAGCTTTTTCTGTCTGGCAGTTATACTGAATCTATAGCATGGATAAATACATTTCCACTCTGGATAAAATTTTCACTTCCTCCTTTGTCTCAGGGCTTTTTGCATACCAATTGTAATGGATGTGAAAACAAAAAAAATGATCATGTACTTGATGTTACAGTAGGAAAAAACAAATTAGAGAAATCAAGGTATTTATTAGTCTTTCCCATTCTTTACATGATGACTATGAGAGAGCAATTCATTGATGTGTGGCTTGACATGAAAAAAATTCAATACCTTTGCTAAAATTAATTACTTTTTTTCCCTGTCATTTCAATAATCAGTTCAATCTAAGGATTTTCTGTAGTAATCTGTATTTAATATATGCAACCTTGGATCTCTTTCATTCCTGAGATGAACTTAGGTGATCAAATGAGCTTACATAACTAGCGTGAGAATTCTATCTAAGAGCAATTCCATCTGAGGTCTATGTAATAATTTACTCTTCCTGACAAAAACACTAGCCGTTTTCTTTTTAATAAGGATATTTGATTTCTTTAAAATCTGGTATAAATAACTCCAACATTTCCATTTAGAAAAATCAAAACAGTTTTCCTTTGTTAGCTGTAATTTACAGGGCAAATGTCTCTCTTTACTCACAATCTTTTACCACCTGACCAAATGGTGAAATTATAAACAGCCATAGAGACAAGAGGCGAAATACAGGTTTTGAATAACATCAAAGAGAATTTGCATTGTGGAGAACAATGAAAAAAAGCCTTGCAGATGGTGCGAATCATAGCAGAGATTTCAAAAGAAGTTTTAGTCTGTTCTTCATTAAGTGGTCAGAAAACACTATGTAAATGAATTCATCTTTTTCATCTCTTGTTGCTTCAACATGATCTACTCCCTCAAAATAAGTGACCAGTACATCCCAAAGTTGTGTAGGAACCAAGGTTCCCATTTTTATGAGGTCTTTTTTTAAGTTGTCTGAGCACCATCTGTTTTGGAGCAAACAAAACATTAAGCCCTAGAAATTTAAAAGAGAATGCTCAAAAGAATTAATTTCCAGTCACTTTTATTGTTATCTTTTGAAATGAATAAAAATCATATATGGCCATTTTATTAAAACTCTGCACTTTGGATATTGAGATGAATTCAAAAGTATTTCAAAATACGAATGTTCTGTTCTAAAGACACATTACTGAAGACTTTCACTTTTTCTGAAAACAATTTTATCATCAAAGGCAACTGATGGTTACAAAACCTGTTGCTACCAACAAATCATAATTTTCTGAAAGAATATTCCAATGTGAAAATTGCCAATTTTTGTCACCATTCAGAAATTTGCAATGACAAAATTCAAGTGAAAATAAAAACCCAAGATCAAAATAATAAGAAAAGGAGGCACATTCTTGAACATAAAATAAGTATTTTCCCCCTTTCCCTGCCTTCCACTTTCATTCAAGGACAAAAATAAACACAACTGGGTTTAAAACAATTCAGGTTAGACCATTTATTTAAAAATATTTGAATTCAAAGAGTAAAGTCTGTATTTCTTTTCAGGCTGTAAACATCACTTGTAAGATCAAATATTTTCAAAAGTTCCTAAAAGCCAAAGTTCTAGAAAGCATGCAAATACTCTTACAAAAATTGAAAAAAGCAAATATATTAGACAAAAAAGTTAAATATTCCCAACTGCAGAGCTTGGGAATCATTTCAAATCCAGAGAAACCAATCCATGTCTCTATCTCTAATAGGAAAAGTTGAGATTTCTACTTATGCATGCAATTTAAGACCCTAATTTCTCTAATAACACTAGTAAAACATTTTTTATTGCAACTTTAAAGCTTATGAAGTGGAGACAAAGAGCTGTTGAATGGTGAACTTGTTCATTATTTTATCCCAAAAATGTGATACTAGAGTCTTTTTCTCTTCTTGAAAGTTTTGAAGGTAAAAATTTTATTACAGGACTCCTTTGGCTTTGAGCCTTTCAGTCTTAACCTTTCTTTTACATAAAAGCAGATTAATACATTTAGTACACTTTCAAGTCTGTACCTGAGTACAAGATTCATTGTGCATGATGAGATGACTAATTAAGACGACTCTTACTACTTCATAATTTGCATCTTCTTTTTTGTGACCTCTTCTTTAGAACATTGACACAGGTAACTACATTTCTGAAGAGCAAACCCATTAAGTGTATCTTTTAACACTGCACCACTTCAGCAAGACAATCTAGTATTTGACTGAATGAAATTAATGCAACAAATTTTTCTGAGTAGAATGGACATATTTAAGGGTCCAACAGTGTCATGTTTATTCCATCAGATGCAAATAGGGATGCCATCTCTATCCGTTTCTCTGACTATACACATATTGTTAGCATCAAGTAAAAGCCTCTACATTTTTGTAATATTTTCTGTCTCCACACTCTGGCCATCACAAATAACTGAGTGTGATTTTTATGAAACAAAGCCCTTCAATGCTTGTGACTGGAGACCCTTTTATGTTGGTTCAAATTAGATCATATCATTGTAATTTGTTAGTTGATTATGTCCACTAGAGAATATAAGTACAGAAAAACCATCAGTATGTGACTGTGCACAGTTTAATCTTAAATTCCGTATTTTACCTGGAATATTTGTTTGTTGTTGTTCTCCAGTGATCAATCTTCTTTGTTCAAGTTACAGTGAAATCAGATATAATTTGTTACAGCGAAATCAGATATAAACCTATCCACAGTTAAGTTGTTCAGCCATGTTTACACATGGAGGACAAGAAGAGCAGGCATTGTTGGACTCTAATTTCTTCCTTGCAGTGTTTTGATATACATTTTGTTATTAAAATGTAGATCTTAAAAAAATGACATGACAAACAGAGCACTGTTTGCACTGTCTCCCAAGCAGCTAAACCTGAGTATTTTCTAGAAGTAAAAGAACATTCTGTTCATGCCTATATGGTTCAGAGCTATGACTACAGTAGTGAAATTGTAGGTCAGCTAATTCAGTTTCATTTTTGTTTGCAAAACCCATAAGGATGTTTAGACCACTGATCTATGAAGAAAACTCATTTGCATTTCTTGTCTTTTCACAAAGAAAAGTCATTAAATTTAGTGGAAATAAAATCTGCAAATCGGAAGATTTTACCTGTCTGATAAACAACAATCTAGGTAGTCTTTCTTTCTTTCTTTCTTTCTTTCTTTCTTTCTTTCTTTCTTTCTTTCTTTCTTTCTTTCTTTTTCTTTCTTTCTTTTTCTTTCTTTCTTTCTTTCTTTCTTTCTTTCTTTCTTTCTTTCTTTCTTTCTTTCTTTCTTTCTTTCTTTCTTTCTTTCTTTCTTTCTTTCTTTCTTTCTTTCTTTCTTTCTTTCTTTCTCTCTTTCTTTCTTTCTTTCTTTTAAATAGTTTTATTATTAATACTAAAGTTTAAGTGTCAAGAAAAACAAACAGGTTTTATACATTTGCAGATTACCTACCTTCCAAATAGGGCTGTTTCCTACCTCATTTGAATTCTGCTTCTCTTAATTTCCTTTCAATTTTCAATATGCTGAGAGGACATTCTACATAAACAGCTTCATCTCCTCTTCCTCTTGCAGGTTTCTAAACTTGTTCTTCCCTGATTAATCTTGAATGTTTTATATAATTTGCCTCTTTTGCCTTGTTTTGGATAGGGACTTGGTGTAACAAAAGAAGCTCTCTTAGCAGCACCTGACATTACTGAATATCATGGAAAGCTTACAGATTTTTAAGGGAAATAGAAATTTTGATCATAATTTGATGCTCTTTTAGATCTGAAGAATATGTAGAAATTATCTGAGATATGTTGGGCGATAAATATTATTGAGCTGTGAGGACTGAGAGAGAGAGAGTGAATGCCTTCCGTGGAGTAGAAAATGCCTCATATTCATCATATTGCAGTGAAAAAAGAATACATTTAAAAATTTTTGATATATATTTTGATATATAATCTCCAAGTCTTAGAAATTTACAGAAGATATCTAGGAAACACAGGACTAATTTAGGGACATCCCAGATGTGTATACCTTCATCACTATTATAAGTTCCCTCTCATGTTTTATATAAATTGTATGCACACAAAAGATTCAGTTCCTTTGGAAACTGATTGAGCTCTTCATAGTTGTGCCCAGAAAAAAATCAGGACCAGTAAAAAAATTAAGTGGTTATTGATAATTGCATTATTTTAAAAGCATGTGAACAGGTCATGGGCTCTGACTACAGCTAGCAAACGTATCTGACTTTGAAAAGTTTAAAGGAGAAAGAAATATAATAAATTTTCTGTAAAAATTTAGGAAAAATTAAAAGCAAATTATACTTTTAAATGACAAGCTTTTTATAAAAATAAAAGCTAAGACTGAAAAACTCAGAGGTCACTAGCAGGAAATTGTAAAATGAGAGCAGTTTAATAATAAAATATTGTACAAAAATCTTATGCATATTGTGTAAAAATAATAAATGTAGAAGTTGCTTCAAGTTTGAGAGTTGGTCCTGAATTTAAAACTATAGCAATTGTAATTACATACTGGTTAAATTTTGCTAGTACTAATCAAATAGTTTATATTTTTGGAAAGCCATTGTGCTAATTCATGTACTGAGTTCTAATTATTACCCTTATGTGAGCATACATCCTACTTTGAACATTTCTGCCACTAAGCCAGTTTCATTACCAAGGTTACAGCTTTTATAGGTGACATAACATGCTACTATGTAGTGTACATACACTGGGGAATGAGCTGCTGAAAAACAGAGCTGTAGAAAGATACCTGGGGATCCTGGTCAATATCAAGTTGAATCTCAGCCAGCAGTGCCCTGGCAGCCAGGAGGGACATCCCTGTCCTGGGGACATCAGGCCCAGCATCACCAGCTGGGCAAGGGAGGGGATTGTCCTGCTCTGCTCTGGGCTGGGGGGGCCTCGCCCTGAGTGCTGAGGGCAGTTTTGGGTGCCACCATATAAAGAACATAATAAACTATCAAAGAGTGTCCAAAGGAGGCCACAGGGATGTTGATGGGTCTGGAGGGAAGCTATACAAGGACAGGCTGAGAGCACTAGGTTTGTTCAGCTTGG
>VZSU01001130.1:2532-24292 GCA_013398715.1 Nesospiza acunhae | reverse complement strand
GAGGAGGGGCAGGTGCTGATCTCTGCTTTCTAGTGACCAGTGACCAGACCTGAGAGAATGGCATGAAGGTGTGTCAGAAGAATTTTAGGCTGGATATCAGGAGGAAGCTTTCCACCCCTAGGGTGTTGGGACACTGGAATAGGCTTCCCAGGGCAGGGGTCACAGCCCCAAGCCTGACAGAGTTCAAGAAGAGTTTGGACAGCACTCTCAGGCATGTGGTGCGACTCTTGGGTTGTCCTGTGCAGGGCCAGGGGTTGGACTTCAATCATCCTGATGGGGCCATTCCAACTCAGCATATTCTATAATTTTATTATTTATTTTTTTATCAAGAAATATTAGATTTCTTTTAATCCTTTGCTGGTTACATTTTGCTTAGGATATCTTGAAGTTTTTTTATTAAGTTTATTTTATACTTATATCAAACTTATATCAAACTTATATCAACTTATATCAAACTAAATTATACTTAAATAATATTTATGTAGGGAAGTAGTTCAATCTAAACCTCAAAACCTTGTAAATTTATGTGGCTGCACTGTGCCTGGTCAATCAGACATCTGGAAGAAACTGCCAGGGAAAATGCTTAAAATCTTTTCACATGTAGCTTCTGCATGTGTTGCTGTACCTTTCGCTTTTCAAAGAAATAGAAATAGAATATATGCCACAATCTTGAACACAAAAAGGAACATGTAACAATGGACTCAGTAGTTGTGTTGGGTCTAGTGCTGGCCAAATGCTCATGCACCTTCTAGAACTATTTACTCATTTCCTGCTGTGAGATAGGATTAAGAGGAAGACAAAGCAGGCTCAAAACTTTAAAACTTCATTAACAGTAACTAAGAGAAAGAATAATAAGAATCAGAATAAAACCTTCAGAACACTTCTTCTCCCTCCTACAACCTTTTCTTTCCTACTAACATACAGAAAAAATTCAGTCAGTTTATCACTTCTAGAATAGTCTTTCTTCAGTTCACTAAGGGAGAGGACTCCCTCTTGTCAATTTATGGAGACTTCTCCACAAGAAAACAGCTCTCTCATGGCTTTTAATTTCCATGAATAGCAGCTGCCTCTGTATCTACAACTGTGAAATCCCTCCCATCTTTCACAGCTCTTCCACAGATGCATTTATGGGCCATGTCAAATTATGGGGTACTATTTTAAATATGAGCTGTTTAAGAGCAAAAGTTCTCATTATCTATCTCTGAGATCTTCATCTCTGGGAACAGAGATCTTGTTCTTCTCTCCCAGGGGGCAAAGGGTCTTCATTATTCTTCTCTCTCTCTCTCTCTCTTCTCTCACTCTCTTCAAACTTTTCAAGGGATCACAGCTACTTCAACATCTGCTTGTTTTAGCATGAAGGCTCATATCTACAATTTTGCATATATCTACAACTTGAACACTGAATCTCCCCCTACTTTCAATGACTTACAGGGAAAAGGAGTCTGATGTATCAATTGTATTCTTCTCCATAATTTTACAAGAGGATTTCAGATCCAAAATTAAGGGATCGCCTCATCCATCCTATCTTGCACTTGTCTTTTTCTTTACTGACCTTGATGTCTTCATGTTGTTCCTCGACATGTTCTCACTATGTTATTTTCTCTCACTCCAGGGAGGATTGAAGGTCTGCAAGTCTTATCTATGCACTCAAAGAGTTAATATCTCACCCAGGGCCTGCAGGTGGTCACGTCTCCCCACCGGCCTGGCAGCTTGTGACCAGAGCCGTTTTATGATGGAGGTTTCAGCAGCGGCTGCGGTGTGGGAGGGGAGCAGCTGGGATCTCAGCAGCCAGGCCAGGGCTCAGCTGCAGCACACCAGGGGCCATGGCCTCCCTTCCCCCTGCCCCGCAGCTGATGGGGGCTCAGTGGGCCAGGCCAAGTTAATGACACTTTGAATGTCATCACATAATATATTCCCAAAATTACAGTGTCTCCCTGTCCTTGTCCCTTCTGTTACGCAGTGAAAGCCTCAGATATCCTCTTCCCCATTACTAGGATTCCCTCAGGTCTACTCAGTGACTCCACACTCCACTATAACACTCTTCTCCTGCTAGATGGCCTGCATTCCTGTAAAATAATTTCTTCCATCTTTCCTTTTTCCCCAGAAGAGTCATAGCTGTAGTGCTGGATGGTTTTAAAATCCCAGTTTCTGCCATGTCATCATTTATGTCTTGTTATGCACCACCTCCACAACACCTTTACCCCTTCAATTTCACCATCATATTCTAAAACCTTCCTATTCCCCCATATTTTCCAAATGCTCATGAACGATAACACCTCCAGATTCTTTTTCTGAGAAGAAAAGACACACTGGCTTGTTGTTTGATGAACCACAGCTCTGATATAACCATGCTGACTAATTGACTGAAGGGGGAGAAAACACTATTATTTCTCTCTATGGACCACACAAACCTTTAGAAGCCACAGATGATTAAAAAAATATAATATATATTGTAGAACCATGAATACCTGTGAGTTAAAAGTATCACATTAGCTGAAAAACCAAGTACTTGATCAAAATAGAATATTTCAAGAAAACTAAGACGTATATGCCTCTTTTAAGTTTTAAGGAATACATTTACATGTTGTGACATACCTCAGAAATAAAATCTCATAGAGTCATAATTGTTTTTGCAGGCTCAGCCCAGTAGATGGAATGTGATAATATTTACTGTACTGGAACCAGCATAAAGAATTGCTACAAAATTTCTGGTTTCTGAATTCCTTAGGGACTGAAGGCTAGAGTCACACCACCACACTGAACCCAAAAAGCAAGTCAATTCTGTACAAGGTCAGAAATAAAAATTTAGGTAGTACAGTATTGTAGGTGTTTCCAAGGTTAAGCTGAGACTCAAGGGTTGTTATGGGAAACAGTCTTGTAGCATATAAATCCAGCAGAAGCAGTCTAGATGTGACTCTAAAAACCTACCTAAATTCAGCCTACAAAATAAAGGTATTTTTCACGGAATTTAGACAAATCTAGATGGCTGTCTTAGTATTTTATAACAAATCTACAATGCTTTACTAATGCACTCCCTGCAAGCTCTTCCTGTTGCAGCAGACGTATTCTGAGCATAATTAATTACCTTTGCACCTATAAACTTTCTCAATTTATATGCTTAAATATTTTACTAACTCCTAAGTCCAGCTATTATTTCTACATGTGAGTTGCATATGGAGATTCAAAATCTCAGGATTAGTTAAAATTAGTTTTAACTTCCTGTACCACTAGAAATTGAAATAATTATTCTGGGAATATGCAATTGTTCATTTTCTCAGTTCCCTCTGACTTAAAGGAATGCTATCTATAAAGATTATAGATATAGATGTATGGAATATAGAGTATTCCATAAAGCTATGAGGCCACCTTTTCCTGAATCCTGGTTTCTGTATGTGTGATAGTTGTTATAGTTGGTAGCAATTTTAAAGCATTGCATGTCAATTCATAGTGTAGCAGGTTACACAGAATTTTTTTAAGTTTATGCAAATGAGGACACATACTTGAGTAGAATAAGCAACCCACTCAATGTCACAAAATTGTTATTCTGAAGAATATTATCAATTTAAACCATGAAATTATACTGATTGTATCATCTTCTAAAGTTGAAGGTCTCAGTGGTTTGTTCCAGACCTTTCAAAAATCATAATAAAGCCATCCTCTAATTCAGTCCATTTGGTTAAAAATTCTTGTATTCAGTTGCTGTCATTTAAGTGTCATAACATGTTTTTGTAATTGTACAAATTACATTTCAGGAATACTGAAGACAGCTTCCATAGAGACTTCAGCAAATAAGGCAAGGAGACATAAGGCAACGTTTTCTCAATGGATTTAGAAATGTTACATCAAGAGAAGAAAAAAAATACTGGGACATACATGAGAGAGACACAAGTATCAAAGAGAAGGGGAAGATCCTGCAACAGTGAGATACCATTTTTTGGAACAAGCTATGGATAACATTTCTTACCAGCTGAAATAGTGTTCTGTCATTTGCTAAACATCTTTTCACAGTAAGAGTGGTTCTGAGTTGCCTTCAGAAGATAAGACCACCTAATGTATGGAAACCTTGAAGATGTCACTTCATTTCTATTAAAAGAAAACGGCTGGATCTTTCTCATTCATTGAATGGGAAACCATAGCATGAATACTGATGCCTCAGATTTTAGTTTTTATATATTTCAAGATTCTGTTCTGCTTTAGTGTGTATTTCTGGCTTCATATTAGGGGATAGTAAGCTCTCTTCACAGAGTACCGAGACAAAACAATTCCTTCTCTAGCTGGGGACCAAGGACAACTGATCCAAATTCCAGGCCCAAGAGCATAAACAATGGTGGAATGAAGAGAGAAAAACAAGAAGTATGGGACTTATGTGCTAAAGCTATAATGAGACAATTGGCTCCAAGATGCAAATAGACCAGAACTTATAAAGTGAGAACCAGCGTAACATTGCCTGTTTTGTGACCATTTTGGGTTCATCTTGGGTGTAGACCTGGCTGGGTTGTTGTACTGCCCAAGGTGTATCCATTGAGGCCTTTCAATAAATTCCTATTTTATTCTTTAACTCTGTCTAGTCTCTGTTCTAGGTCAGCCTTCACAAAGCATCAATATGATAACTAATAGTATTGACCAGCAGAGGATTTTTATGACTGGAACACAGCCCTCTTTCTGTCCCAACTTCACTCCACTTGAGAGGGCAATGGCAACTCTAAGACACCATAATCACTGCTGGGATAGCTGTGCACTTGTTTCCTGTGAATGAAGGAAAGACTCTAGATGCAGTTTCCCCTGACTTCAGCAAGGCCTTTGATAATGTCTCTCATGTCATTCTCCTGGGAAAACTGGCTGTCCACAGCTTGGACAGGAGCAGTGTTCATTTGTTAGAAACTGAAAGTGCCAGCTGAAAGTGTCTCTAAGTCTCCATTTGGTACTCTAGGAAAAAAGATTGCTGGTAGCCCATCATTAGATGCAGTTTCATAAGCTGTATAAATTTATACAAGTTTCAAGTTATACTTTATCACACACACATATGTCTACTAACTCTATGTATAAGATGCAAAAAAGCAAAGTAGGGGTAAAGAGTATAGTACAAAGTACATTTACAAGTTGCCAAGAGAAGTTGTAAATAACAGTCTAACATGTAATACAATATGTTACAGATCTGCAACTATTGTTCTTCACAATTTAAGTATCAATAGGACTATACACATGATGAAATGAAGAGTTATAGAATTTACCCTCAAGTAGCTACCTCAAGCTGTCCGTCAAAGTTCTGTATCTTGGATGGATTACCTGCATACAGCTGAGGACCAAGTAGCTGGGGTTATATTTTTTAAAAAAGGAACCCAGTTATCCTATTGGCTCACTGTGAGCTTGTAGCACTGCCTTACAATAACATCCTCAGCTGCATTAGGAAAAGCAGATAGCAGCTTAAGGAAAGTAATTACTCCACTCTAATTCACTAGAGACCACATTTGGCATAGTGCTTCCCCACTGTCACAAACAAGAGAGTTCAGCAGATGGCTGATGGAACTGTTAGAGAGCTGGACTGCATTATACCTGAGGAGACACAGAAGAAACACTTTTGCCTTTTCATCCTGGAGCAGATGTTGAAGGGGAATCTCATTGCAGCCTTCTGCTTCTTAAGGGGTGTTATAAGGAAGGCAGTCAAATGCTTCTCAGGCATGCACAGAGAGAGGAGGAAAGGCATCAGTAACAAGTCAGAACATGTAAAATTTCAACTAGATGGAAGAAAAATAACATTTCCACAATGTTAGTGGTCAAGTTCATACCTCTCCAAAAGGTTGTACAATGTCTATCTTCATAGATCCTTTAAAACAGATAAGACTATGTGCTAAGCAACCTGACCAATCTTTGAAGTTAATTCTACTTGGAGGAGAATTAGGAATTAGGGGTCGTCCAAAGCTCCCTTTCAGACTGGCTTATTCTGTGATTCCCTGTTTTTCTTGGAAGGAAAATCCTATTTTCAGAGAGGAAAATTCACAGAAAACTCAGCTCAATGTTACTCAACACTCTGTATTGAAGAGCTTTATAGGCTTTATTAGTTAAAACAGGCAGACTCCAATTCTTGTGTTTCTGTTGTCTTCTTCTTCATTTTTAATAAATTATGCAGATACCAAGATTGCCCTGTCTGAAACCATTTCTAATACAAATCAAAAGAAACAAAGATATAGTTTGATAACTCTAGGTAGGATAGAGCCATTTCTCAATTAATCCAGCAAAGGGCATATAGGAGTATACATTGAAAATAAGGTTCAAGACCAATGGTAACAATTGGCTTTCCAAGACTTCACCCCAAAGGGTGAGCATTTTTATTGCACTGCTTTTTGCTGTCATAGCACCACTTTCTTTATCTTGAAAAATGGAAACGGGGCTCTTGTCATTGCCTCAGTAGGCAGTCACCATCCAGTCCTTACCTCTCCAGGTGTGAAAAAACTCACTATACCCAGCTCTCCAACTCTCCCGGAAAGACAAAACACATCATACAGTGCCATTTACAAAGCAACACCAAGAAACAGCAGCAAAAGAATGGATTCATTATGCCAGCTGAAAGTCAGTGTTTAAGGCAGCTTGATAATACATAATATAATTGTGGTGTGAAGAATTTCCACATACTGTTACTGAAAATGTTGAAACTCCTTCCAGTGAAAGCTCATTAGAGAAACTGTAACAAGATAAAACTCTGGAATGCACATACGGACATGACCTCAAAATAATCTTTATATTAATGAGTGCAAGGAAAGATTAATAAAATATAATGTATCTCATCAGTAAAATTCTTATGAAAATAAGGAGCTCAGAATTGAGAAAAACAGGAATTTGCAGACTTCATTAGGTGATAACTTTCATCATTGTTTCTCTTCTTCTTCCCATTCCATCTTTGCCATTTCCCGGCAGCAATTTGCCTGAAATACCTATTATATGTGATTAAAGAATGCAAAAATCTTATATGGAAATCTGACCACAATGTAAAAATACAGCATGTAGTTTAATCAGAATGAGACAGTTATAGCTAAATTTTAACATTGTTATTTGAATATTTAAATATAGCTAACAAAAATATCCTTAAACCCTTCCATAGCTCTTTTCTTTTCATGCAGACTTCATTTTGGATGCTTGTAGACAAGCA
Organism: Nesospiza acunhae; assembly: GCA_013398715.1. Lineage (NCBI taxonomy): Eukaryota > Metazoa > Chordata > Aves > Passeriformes > Thraupidae > Nesospiza > Nesospiza acunhae. Next base: position 17,148 of record VZSU01001130.1, on the reverse strand, counting down.
TTGAGTTAAAGAAAAAAATTTTTATTTTCAAGCCATTCAGCACTTACTGTATTAGAGATGGATTATAATGTGGATTTCTCTCTAGTAAGGACAAATATTACTGTGACACAAAAATTTTACTGGCTGCCCTTTGCTGAATGATTAGTTAAGAGTTTGGTGCATTTTCTAGACATGAAATACCTTATATTTAACAAGATAAAAACATTCTTCATTATGGAAACAAGTCAATTTATTCAGCTAACATGCAAAATTCGTAACTAGAAGTTTCAATAAGGAATTCTATTTTTCAGAATTCTAAAGGAAAATAGAAAATAACAATCTAAACATAGCAAGATTTGAAAAACAATAATAAATTTCTAACTGAAGAAAGTTAAGATCTGCATTTCTTATCCTTTTTCATTTGTTAGTGCTCATTTGAATGTTGAGATGCTTCAGAAAAATTATCTCCTGAATTTATTATCTTTACAAATGGTAAGCCTGGAATTAGAATCAAAAACTCATCCATATTTAAGAAATAAAGCATATTTTTAACCAAGTGTGAACTTGCAGAGCTTCTGTGAGCTATAGTATCTTATACCAATTCAAGGTCTGATCAAAGCAGTAAAAATACAAACTTTTTCAAAACTGCATATGTGAAACAAAATTCAAGACACTTTTTACTCTAGTAAGAAAAAAATGGTAGAGTGTTTGGGCTGGTTAGTAGCTACATACATCACAAAATATTTTACTTACTTCATGCAAGGAAATTTTAATGAAAGTCAAAGCAGAAAAAAATAACTTGCTACCTTGATTTGAGGAATATTTTCCTTACTACTGGTATAAAAGGTACAAAGTAAGTAATTAATGAAATAATAAAAATCTACAAAAGTTTAGAGAGTCATGCATTATTGATGTTAACATTCTAAATTGGATAATAAATAGAGATGTTGCTGACTGCCAAATAAAAGTGGTAAATGGACACAGATATAGCAGAAGGGTGACAAGTGGATTGTCAGTGGGATCTGTGTTATGCTTGTTCTTGTTCACTTTGCACATCACTAACCTTTAAAGCAATTTTTCATCAGCTTAGTGATCACCAGATAGCTTGAATCCATTTTGCCATTTTCATAAGTCAGGTGCAGTATCTACTGAAATCTTAAGGTTAAATTATTTAATAAGACCCTTTTTTTTCTGCCACTTTGGAGCTACAAATAATATTAAGAAAATAAAATGTAAATAAAATGTAGATATAATAATTTGCAATTACATTAAATAATTTCATCATTTCAAAAATATGTGGTAACATTATTACAGAAACAGTTTTTCTATATACTTTCTTATGAATAAAAACATTGAAAAGTGTGAAGCTAAACTTGACATTTCTGCCCCAATTCTCATCTGATATAAGTGTTGAAATAAATTAGCACATTAGGGCATTTTCTATGCCTTGTTCTCATCCAAGCTGGTATGAAGACAAAATCAGTATAAGTCAACGTGTAACTGAGCACTGAGTTGTCTGAAGAGAAGGTAGCATCTCTCTCTGTTCAATATAAAATCTTTTCTGTGCACTTGACCTAAGATACTCATGTCTGTGTGTTTCAATTCCTTATTTGAATCAGATCCTGAGACAGTGCTAAATTGGTCATGCAAGGATTAGACCTTTCCTAATTATACCAGATGAGAATCAACCAGAACATAGTTCTACTATCACCAAAGCACCACAAAGAGAGAGTCACATGCTCAGGGTACCAGGTCCAGCCCTGGGAGATGCTAAGTATACAGGACCATGGATAGTAATCTAAAACTGCATCAGAAGCAGTTACAGGAGAATACCTAAAAATGAACAATCAGGAAGGCTACAGGAAGACCACCTACGGCCAGAGGAATCAGGGCAGCTGAGAAAACAACTATGCAATAAAGTTTTGTCATGCAATTCTTCCACTAAACTCATTTGGATGGACTGAGACAATCTGGAAACTATGAACCCAGCGTCTGATGGGATTATTTAGTCTGGGTCTTCTATAGCTGAACCTCCAAAAACAGCAGGTTATTAAAAATGCATGGCTATTTTTTAGAATCAATGCATCAAGAGTCCATAGTCTTCATCAGTCAGATTATTTGTGTCATTTGTGTTAGAATGATTGTTTGTTTATTGCCAGCTGATACCCTCTTGTTTGTATTGTTCTGTATCTAATAACATCACAGAAAATTCTGTTTGGTAAGTCATTTGTCTATTACAAGAACCACAGCTGGTATAGAAGCGTCAAGAAGAGAAAAATAAGACAGCAAAAGACATTGGATGAGTTAAACTTCCTCAATACTGGAGATTCTTACTTTGGCAGATACAGCCAAAAAGTTTAAGGTGACATGATGGACAGATCTATAAGATTTACGTTAGTCTATAGTTCCCAGTGATTGAAGAAAGTAAATTCTTCCACTCCAGATGTCTCTTCTCTTCCTCCTCTTAAGGATTAGGGCTTAATCTCTTTAATAACTGCAGCTAGTGCAGTTGAGCCAGCCACATTCCTGCATTTTGCTTTTTCTCCATTTATTTAAAATGATAATATGAAGGTATGTGTACAGAGACCTTGTTCTACCCAAACACAACCATCATTGTCTTCATGATTATTATTATCATGCAAATTACAACACATTTCAAGTATATTGCTTTTTTTATTTCTTTCAATATCTGTCGCAGATTCAGCCTCACATGCACTGTAAAGAAGCATATTTCTTAAAGGTTTATGTGTGACAGGAAAACTCTAAATGCATTTGTAAAATCTCATTTTATTACTCACTTGGAATGAAATTGTGTCCTAGTCTTTAAACAAGTGCCAATTCTGCCTCAATAATTCCTCTGATAGTAAATATATTCTTAATTATTATAGCCATGCCTTGAAACAGCTGTTTCCTGAACAGTTTTGTAGCTGTTTTTGACCACTAGACCTCTTAAATAAGTTGGCAACAATTTGTTCAGTTTTAAAAGAAAATTGGCCACTGGTGCCAATTTTGTTCTGACATAAAACTTTAGTATACTTGGCCCTAAGTTTCACCCATATGGAAGAAAAGTCTCCTATCTTGAGGCTTTTATTGTTTCATTCATCTATAATTTATGTGCAGATGGAAGAGTCATTCCTTGACTCAATCATTCTATATTAGTAAATACCTAATTCTAGTACTGCTCTAGAGCTGTATAGTCCTTCAGGGTTAATTTCAGAGGTAAAATAGCTCAGTTCCCAAGCAATTCTGCGGAAAAGATAACTTCTGCGGATCATTTGTATGGTTATAAAAGCAGATCACAGACGGATAATATGCAAGGTTATTGCTACTGTGATTCTTACTTAGAAAAAAGTTGCAGAAATGCAAGTCATATCTGTTCTTGCATAATTCTATAAAAGCAGAACAAAAATTATAAAGGACAAGAAACACAGAATCAACTGCTTGATGATCAAGTTCTTGTAACAGAGTCTGAAAAATAATTTCTCTTAATAGGAATCATGACTGAAATCTAAGTTCTGATTAAAAATAAAATATGTCTTGTCATGTAGACTATATCTGTAACTTTGTAAACCTGATACTGTTTGAACAATGTTTTCTGCAATGTAAAATCAACCAAGATTTGTCATTGCAAGATTGCTTACTCCTACCATTAACCAATCTGTTTAGGAACAAACTAGCAGAAATTTTACAAAATACACCTACCTTCAAATACTATGCTACCTCTCAAAGCATTTTGGACTAAATATTAAATGAAAAAAACCCTGACATTTCATTTTCTGTTAGAAGTGTTATCACATACTAAAACCAGGGCACCTGAGTATCACAATAAAGAATTCATATTTAACTTGAAAAGAAAATCAAAGATTTTCTACAACTATTTTAATCTTTTTACATTTTCAAATTATACCAGTTCTGTTTTGAAACCGAAGGGTTGACCCAAAATCCTTCCTGAAGGAAATCTAGAATGCTATAGAGTTTATGATTTCCAACAGAAACGTTGACTATTCTATATGTCATTTGATATTGCCTTATTTAGCCAACAACTGAAAACTATTCAATTTTTCTTTCCTTTTTCTTCTGGAATTTCCCCATGAGAGCTCTTTTTTGGTGAGGAGAAGGGACTTTAATTTCTGCATCTGTCTAGATAAGCCTTTAAAAATTTTTTAAACAAAAATTTTAAAATAGTCGCATCCCTTAAGTATTTTCATTCAACTTGGAAAAGTACAGTATCTGTTTAAAATAATAATTAAAAATCATTGTATCTAAGTGAAGTGTAAAGCTAGAAGGAACTTTAATAGATCACCTAAAATATTAGCTGAAACTGACTTGGAATCCAGTGCACAAGGGCCAGACTGGTATTAGTTTGCCTAATCTTCTCCTTAAAGACCCTAGAGAAGATGATTTCATAATTTAATCTACAAGGACAATCTGTTCCAATGATTTACCACAAGGACTGTGGTTTTTGTGCTTGTAATTTTTTCTCTAATACCTAAGGTAAATCGCCTTTGGTGAAAATTAAGCCCTTTTGTTCTTATCCTTCTCCAAGCAAAGCTGATGTACATCTTTATTAGTATGTCCTTCTTCAGTCTTCTTTTTTTTTTTCATTGACTTAAAAAACCCAAATTTTTTCAGTGTTGCCCTGTAATTTATATTTTCAAAATCTCTGACCATTTTTTTTTTCTTCCCTCTTCCTTGATGCTCTCAAATTTATCATAAAAGGTAATTCTAGCTAACCAGAGTATTGAAAGCCAAAATCTCACAAAAGGTCACATGCATGGAACAATTACCTCCAGGCCTTTCATATGACTTTGTTGTTAATACATTCCAGAATTACATTTGTGTTGTTTTAAAAATCAGTGTTAGACTTCAAGGTTACCCAGGTCTTTTTTCTGAGATTCTGCTTCTCTCAGTCATTTTCCCTGCTCTAAAACATGGTTTCGTGTTCTACTTTACATATGCTTTTAGAGAGTTTCTTGTTGATTTCTAGACGGCTTCTTCAAATTACAAAGATAATTTTAATTTTAATCTTATTCTCTGACTTTGGCATCACAGGTTTTATAAACATGCATCACTTCATCAGGAAAATCATTAATGAAAATAACAATTTTCATTATCTGTTAAGTCCATATTTTCTTCTCAGCTGAAGTTTTTTACATGATCATTTCCACAGCAACCAGTTTTGATGTCAGAAATAAAATTATGGTCTCACAGAAGTACAGCTGGAACAAATGGGGTCTTAGGAGCCAGATTTCATGCATATGTGCATAGTTAAGCAGTGAAGTGTCAGGGATAAATATAGCATTTATACAATATATAAACAGCAGACAATAATTTTCACTCATACAGAATTCCTGCTTGAGCAACAGCAGCACAATTAGCCCATACAGTTAAAGAGTCTGTTTCAGAAAGACATTTTTAAATGAAATTTTTTCTATATGTGTGAAATTCACAGTAATTAAGAGTTGTAAAAGTTTACCATATGGGATCAAAAGCAAAATCAAGACATTAACGCCAATGTGAAAGTGCATTTTGTGCACCACTGACATTTCATTAAAACATCATTTGAAGGTGCGGAAGACATGCATTAATCTCTTGGCACAACATTTAGCTTTAGAAGATAGGAAGAAGTGGGATATCAAGTCAAAAAAAGAAAACCCTTACAAGCCTAGGTAGAAGAATCTTTCCTTACACAGCTCCAAAAATATTAACATGGTGCTTAGAGCCAAAGCAATTAACACTGACTCTAAGCCTTCCTGTGAAACATCATCCTACAGAAAAACACAGATTTTGCAGAATTTAAGTACTACACTTGTAAACTAGAAGCAGAAAAGAAGAAAGCCTATGCACGTCTTAGAACAGAATATATGTCCTTGAGAATGTGTCTGACTATGCTACCCAAATCTCCAGCACACCATCTGCTTGGGAAAGCAGGTTTCCTGAGGAATCAATAAGATTTCAACATCCCAACGTCAAAACCCAACCCAAACTAATCTGAGATTTGCATACTGTTGTTACACACCCACCCACCCCCCACCCCTACCCCCAGAGGCTTGAGGGGCTTTCTTTACACTAAAAAGGTGACATTTCCTTAACCAGGCGAATTGCCTTTTTAGCTGCAGCTCCTAAAAAACCACTAGCAGTTAACAAAGCTGCTCTGTACATTGCCTTTGGGATGTCAGATCATAAGGAATAAATTTCTAAGAGCTATGTTGTTCCCTTCATGTTTTTCAGACACAACTGCTCTTACAAAGCACCATTATTAATCTGCTAACATCCATGTTATATTATTCTCTTAGAGGTTTTACACAGAAGTATTATAAATACTCAAAAGGAAAGGAGTTCTCTTTACTAATAAACACCAGGCTAAGTGTTGCTTTGTTTTGCAGATTTGTAGACTTGATGTCCGTTGCACACCCATCTCTTCAATTGTGCTTTCCTGTCCAAATTAGAGCCTGGATTATGACTCTTACTATCTATACCCTGATGTTACAGTAGGAAAAAGTAGACAGTGACTTTAACAGGTCAGCTGGTGTTCCCAGGATCTCCCCTGAGTTTTTAAGGCTGTTGTAATCTGCATTTTTGCATAACTGAATATTATCTACAGATAAAGGAAGAAATGATTCATTATGCTCCACACTTTCCTGCAACAGTATGTCTCTCATGACTAAAGACTCTTTGCCCTCATAATTTTAGTGTTCTTATCCAGCATTGCAAAGTCTGTCATATAATTGCTTTTACCATTGTGACCATTTATTAAACCTCTCAATATCTGTGACAAATGATGTATTTACTAGCCAAAAGCTATTTTAATGAAGCCTTGTGGAGATAAAATTGGGAGTTCTTTAAACATTCTTACAGTTCTTTGTTTAATCTTTCTTCTGTGCTTGCTTTTTCTTACCTACCTTTAAAATTTTAGTAAATAATCTTAGGGTCATCTGTTGCCATGGATTTTCCATCCTTACTGAATACAAATAACCCTTGACAACTTTCTAAAGCAGTAAATAAATTTTTTGGGATGAACCAGGGTGACTCTATACAACCTCTTGTTGTTAAAGACCCTTTCCCCTGGTAAATAAACAGAATTCTGTGTTGTTTTGCTGTTTTCTTTTCTTGCCCTCTAGCTAACTTTTACTATAAATATCTCACTAATATGAAGTGGGGATTGTATTATGAACCTTAAAATTCAGACAACTCTCTGCTAAGAAAAAAATATTCTTGTGCATGAAATGCAACAAATATTTCTGATATGCTTAGCGGGGGTTTTCCATAAATCAGGAGTTGAAGTATATCAGGAATATCTCAAAGCTGAGGGACTAGGGTTGTGAAATGTAGAAATTCTGACAGCTGAACAACCCTTACTGGAAATATCAATCCAGTAATTACTCACCAGAAATACTTCCCTTTACACATGTTAAGTAGCTCCATGGAAACGAAAAAGATTGTTTTCTGATGTCATGAATTTATGCATTTTGTGGCATATATGGTCAAAATTGTTATTTCCTTTAGTTACTTTAAAAGATTCACATTTATATCTTTAAGGAACTATTTTTTAAAAGAGTTTTAGTGCAGGAAGAGGCTCATAGACATCTTCAAATAGATACCTAAAAATTGTAATTGCATGTCCTAATTATTTAATGAAGTTAGTACTGAACATGAAATCACATAATTAGAACATGTCATTAACTAAAAATTACAAATTGTAGTTAAGTAACAGAATGAGCAGTAAGTAGGTTCAATTTACAAGATATATGAAGGTCGATTAACTATGTATTGCACTACTTCTGTAGTTCAGATTTAAAATTAGGCTCAGCCATTTCAAAGAAAACCATGCTTGTCAAAATGTCAAATGATTTCTGACCTTTTATTTTAAAAGACCTCACATATTTTCCTTAGATATTTCCAAATCAGAAAAAACCTATTTCTCCATTTTTTTAGGCAAATATGAGAACAAATCAAGCAAGTAAAGTTTTAAGTTACCCTTAAGGTAGGAGAATGTTCACTAAATTCTGTTGTGCAAATTCTTTTGGGTCTCAATCCTTTTGGGTTTAAAAAAGCTATCATCGTATACTTTTTGGTTAAGCCCATAGGCAGCCTTGCCAGCATTATAATTTAAATTGAAAAAGGTAGTAGTAGCTAATTCTCTATCAAATATCTAATTCTTTACAAATATCTTAAACTTGAGGATGATATGGAGTTTTTAATTTATAAATTTAATTTAATCTTTACCTTACTTCTCTGTTCTTTTGAATAGCACAAGTTTATTATGTTGGTGTTCTCAGACACAAGAAAATCCACAGCAAAAAATATCCAAGGTATTTAATCCACAAGATTCTTCCTATTTCTCATAAGGCAAAAATAGTAAAATATGTGTGGAGACATGATGGAATTTCAATTTTTTTTCCATAATGTTAATAACCTCCAGTTTATATTCTACAATATTTCTTATTAAATTAGCTAATTTTCTGCAGATTTTATAGTTTATTTCTGGGATTCTAAGAGATTTTAGTACTTGGGAATTAGAAAAAATATGTAAGAAATTATACACACTTTCGACTCCTGAATCTAGAAAGCACTCATGAAAAGGGCTGTGGACTGGATTTTTGCAGCACCCCTAAGTTTGGCTACTTTTTCTTCATTAATAGGTATTGGCTAACAGTTATTGCTAACTATAAGTTCATTTTTATTTCTATGATAACTGTTCCATAAAAAAGCATGTAAAGTACTAATGCAAAAGTTCACTGTAAAACCTGGGATCCATATTTTCTGTGTTAAAATGTTTAATTGCAGTTTTATTTCTAACTGTTAACATTTAAATCTTAGGGAATAGAGTATTTAAGATTAGCTATGAAATGTTAAGTTACAGCATTTAATCTTAGCTTACATTTTTATTTGACCTTAAGAGACTGGTTACTATCATTTTTTTCAAAGATCAATCTTTTTCTTGTGTCCATTTGCACTTAACTCCAATGCAACTTAGTCACAGTTTTTAGTTTTGTTATTGGCTTAGAAGTACCATAATAATCAGTCTAAATTTTGACAGCTTTCACTTATGTAATGTACAAAAATGACTCATTTTCATATATGCAAAACTGAAGGTAAATTTAACTCTGACCTCAGTTTTGAAAACCAGAAAATGCCATTGTATAAAGTACATAGTATGATGCTATTCCCCAGATCAAAATACCTACATGTAAGAAAAAGCCAATGAGAAGATTTAGAAGCTGGGTGAAAGAAAAAAACAAACCACCAAAAAAAAAAAAAAAAAAAAAAAAAAAAAAAAAAAAGCCAAAACACACACAAAAAAAATACCCTCCTTGCCATGCTACAAAAAACAGAGGAATATCTTTTTTAACCTGTCGGTAAAAAAATAGTTCAAGACATGTTCCAGCTATTCCAAAGAGAGATTCTACTCTAAATCTCTGTAGTTTTTTCAGAAACTACAGGGCAATGACTATACCAGGAAGTTTTTAACAGAATGATTGTTTTTCTGAAAATTATTTAAGGAGTTCTGGCATTAAGTAGATCTGCTTATGTTGCCACACTGTTCTGCAGCCCACTTGATAGTGCGTCGCTGATGCTGGAAACAGGCATACGATAAAACACACCGAGGGGGATGCGACAACAACCAACCTTTAACGCGTGCTCGTCTCCTTACAGAGTTTTGAAGGTCTGCACGGTTAATCCTGATTGGCTGAACCAGTTGCCGCCTGGCCAACCAGCCAATAGTTGCCTGTGACCCCAGCAGCCTAGGCGCGCTCCCCCACAGCCCAGAGTGGTGTAGTTATATAATCAAGGTATTTATATAATCAATTATGTTTCAGTTACAAAATTATAATTAGGATTATTTATACCTATGAGGCCTGCAGGTCAGATGCAAGCCACAACACTAGTGTCTTCCAAAAAACTCATTTTAAGTTGCTAAAGGGAATCTATATCCACTTAGTTGTATTAACATACCTGTTTCTAAGAGGATGCATGTACTAAGCAATGACTCGCCAGCATTTACTTAAACCTATCTCCACAGAGAAGTTTCATGATCATTGCAATGCTCACTGCTCCCCCAGAACACAGCACAGTCAAAGAGATAACCAGACGGGCTTTTCTTTTCAGCTGAGAAACAGTCACACGAAGCATATGAATTGTAAAAAATGTTCTGCCTTCCTAGTTCCAGGAGCTTCAAGGAAAGTAATGCCCTTTGTTTTTCTGGGAATGGGCAAGGCAACAGAAGGACCCTCTGATTCCATTACCTAAAACTGGGAACATACAAACCATCCTCAGGGTTAAAACTATTTCACAATTCCTTCCAAATCTCAAAGCAAAGTTTGCCAATGTTAAAACATGGTGCTTCTGCATTATAGAATTACAGAATTTTTGCACTTTATGTACATTTTAAGCAGATTTACTGGTATTCCTTGAAAATGTCTCTTCTGACATCCTTAATATGCCAGTGTGAGACTAGTTTTGTCTGACAAAATCACAATATCAGGAATAATGTATTTGTATGAATTGTTGCAAGTAATACATATCACACATTTTTTAAAAAGTTATAACCAATAGCATTGTGATTCCACGGCTCACCCAAGTTAAAATTTCTACTGCATATGTAAAACATTATACATTTACTACATAGCAGTTGAAAATACCCCAACTACTTCAAAAACTGCAGTAGCATTTTACATTTCTAGTCAACTGAAGAATACTCAATGCCAAAGAAAATCATTATTCCATTACATGTTCCTAAGTAATTCTGCTAGCTTAAGCATTGATATGAGTGTGGCAACCATGAATTAAATACTTAAATTTATGAAAATAAGCTTTTGTAGTTATGAAAAGCCTGAACTGCAGAAACAGAGCTAACTCAAACTTGTTAGAATAATTTCACTTTATAATAATTATCATTTATTTATGCATAACCTCATATAAGTTCACAGTTGAGCTACTCAAAACTGTAGGCAGCAATATCTCTTTCACACATTACTGTCTTCCACATTTACCCGAATGGTTTTTCAGAGTGCAGTATTCCTGCATGGTTTCAGATTTTTGCACAAAGAATTCTGCTACTTTGAAAACCCATAAATAGTGTAACTCTAAATATGGTGAAAATTGTTCCTCTCTTGTTTTTCTTCTATGTACTTGTATCTTCAAGTTACTCTGAATGGGGTACATTCCTCGTTCATTCATTCATTCATTCATTCATTCATTCATTCATTCATTCATTCATTTCTTAATTATTAATCAACAGATTACTGCAAATGCTAAAAAATAGGATAAAAATTAGGATTACTTCCATGCAATCATTTTAAATTGCACATATCCATAAGCAAGTCCCCCTACAGGGAATGAAAGAATTTCTGCTGGTTTCAGTGAGATGGGTAGTTATCCAACAAATGCTGAGGATATTGTAAATATTTGCAGTTCATTCCCCTGAATCAGTCTGGCTTGGTTTTCTGCTTGAGCTGTAGGATGTGAGACCCATTGTCAGCACCATCTCTGCAGAAAGATGCCACTGGAGAACTCCTCTCACCTCAAGCACCTGTTATAAAATTTAAGCATTTCTCTGTGCTATGAAGATTACCAAGGTGTTTAAATTGTGTAAAAAAGAAAAAAATATTCCCAGATATTTTCCTAAGAAACTTGTTTCTAATTTGCTGAAACAGGATTGGAATAGCAGACATTAATAGAAAAAGTTATTTTTGTCCCATCATAACTGCATTTAGCAGTACACAAAGGAGATATGAAATAATGCAAATTAGTTTCTCTCATATCAGAAATGTCTTCATCCAAAATCATCTCTTTACCTAAATGTTCATTGTATCTGAAAATTAATTTTTAACATAGAGTTTGAGATTTTTCTAATTTTTTATACCATGTTTTGCCATGTAAACCTTATTTTTTTATACTTCATAAATTAAGTGTTATTTCTAACAAAAACAAACCAATCTGTCTAGTACATACAAGAAAAAGCAATTTCTGTATATGTGACCCCTCTGCATCCCCTCAGAAAGATACAATGGGAAAGTGGTGCTACCGACTGCTGTTCACAGAATATCTTTTTTTCCAAATCTATAAAGTGACTGAACCACAATATCTGAGCAGGACATCAGCATTTTTTCTTGTATATGTAAATTATGTAAACAGTAATCTCAACATTGATTGAGGATTAAGTAGGTGGTGAGAAAATGGAGATTTCCTTGTACCCAACAGTCCTTACAACTGCTAATTTACTAGATGATGCTAATTAAATTAGGCTGGCTTTGTAATGGAAATATATGGTGCCTGAGCAAAAAACCTGTTAACATAGTTATATCTGTTACATGGAGGTACAACAGATTGCAATTATTAAAGACTGAGTTTAAGGTAACCTTAAACTCAATGTATACACTGATGTTAGGATTGGATTTTATACTCTTTCACTTCCCAAATAACACTCCAACCTGGCATTAATTTTTTTTCTTTTCAATTTGAAACACATGCTTTATAAAAACTAACTTAGTCCCCTAAGCACTCAGTTTCTAAATGCTCTTCACTGTTTAACAGTTAAGGCAATTGTGAATATATCCCTGAGCATCTTGTCAAAGCATTAGCACAGCCCTTCTTTAAGTGATTGGTTATGTAAAAGCTCAGAAAGAGAAAAGCACAGAAAGAGAACAAAAACATAGCTGTAACATGTACCAATCTTCTCTGGTGCCTTATATGTCACTCCACTTGTTGCCTTCTCAGGGGTATATGGCAGAGCATCTATGGAGTTTTGTAAAAGTCAAAGATTTTCTAAAGCAAGTCTGCATTACCTAACTTTATTAGAAGTTTACATTACATTAGGGGTTTACTTTACATCTGTCTTCAACTCTGATGATGGTCCAAGGGAGTCTCAGTGCCCTGAGCTGAAGGACCATGACTAAGAAATTGATCAAGTCTCACTCAATCATGAAACTGTGTGGGTTCTGCTGCTCCAGCTGGATCTCTAAAAATCCGTTGGACCTGATGAGATTCATCCAAGAATCCCCGAGGAGCAAGCTTCTCACAATGATTTTTATGTCTTGGGAGTACAGAGAAGTCCCAGCTGACTGGAAAATGGTAAACATTGTCCTGATTTCCAAAAAGGGCAAGAAGGAGGACCCTGGAAACTGCAGGCCTGTCAGTCTTATTTTAGTGTCTGGTAAAATCATGGAAAGATTAGATTCTGGGCAGTATTTCAAAACACCTAGAAGACAACACAGTCATTGGTTCCTTTGCTTTCATGAGGGCAAAGTCCTGTTGGTTGAACATGATTTCCTTCTACAACAGGGTAAATCAGCTAGTTGATCAAGGAAAGCCAGTTTATATAACCATTCTGGACTTCAGTAAAGCTTTTTACTGAAGTCCAGAATGGTTATATCAAGTGTATCTCCAAGGACACTTCTGGATAAAATGTCCAGCCCACAGTTAGATAACAGTGTCACAGGATGTGTGAGCAACTGATTTTAGTGGGGTTCCACAAATGCTCTATTCTTAGCCCAGCTTTCCTTAACCTCTTCATAAACGACCTGGATGTGGGACTCAAGGGAATACTAAGTAAACCTTCAATGATCAGCTGCAAGCAACCATTTGCTGGTGGGGCAGATGCTTGCATGCCTGGGAAAAAACGCCTGGGAAATCGGGCTATGGGAGAAGCCTTAGCACATAAAAGCAGTTAATTGCAATATAACCAGGGCCATTTTTCTCCGGGTCTCATGGAGGTAGCGGGGGCTTGCCCAGAGGTTCAGCTTGGCCCCCCTCGCCTTTTTCTCCCTGCGGTCCTGCTTCCTTGTCCACACCTGTCCTGCCCTGCTTCGCAGCTTGCCTGAGGCAGGTCATTGCTGCAACAACCTAATGCTCCGTGTTTTCCCAGTGGAGCAGACGTTGCCTGCACCCAGCCTCATTTCCCCCATTTGCTCCAGCAGCCATGGCCTGCAGCAGCTAGCCTGTGGCCGTGGTTCCTCAACGCTGGAGGCACAGTGCCACCGCCACTGGAAATGGCACACTGCTGGTCACAGAGAGGCGTGGGCCATTGCTGCTCACAGCACGCTCACTCATGCAGCAGTGACGATATGTCCTTGTCTTCTGTTTTTCTCTCTGTCTCTCTTTTCCCCTCTCTGCTCTCTTTTCTGTCCCCCTTTGGCAGGAACACTTACTCTTATTTTAAAATAAACAGTTCTCAGATATAATATTGCTATGTTTGCACTTTATTTTTGTCTGAGAAATCTATCAAAAAGAATCCTCCCCAATTCCCTCTTTTACAGAGGGACAGGACACATGGTGATGTGCATAGACTGGGGAATGAGATGATGGGAAGCAGAGCTGTGGAAAGGGAACTAGGAATCCCCATCAATGGCAAGTTGAATTTCAGCCAGCAGTGCCCTGGCAGCCAGGACAGGGCCAACCCTGTCCTGAGGACATCAAGCACAGCATTGCCAGCTGGGAAAGGGAGGGGATTGTCCTGCTCTGCTCTGGGCTGGGGTAGCCTCACCCTGAGTGCTGGGGGCAGTTTTGGGTGCCACAATGTTAAGGACACATTAAACTGTCAAAGAGTGTCCAAAGGAGGCCATGGGCATGTTGAAGGGTCTGGTGGGGGAGCCAAATGAGGAGCAGCTGAGGTGACTAGGTTTGTTCATCTTGGAG
>VZSU01001129.1:100228-115956 GCA_013398715.1 Nesospiza acunhae | reverse complement strand
GGCAGAGCTCAAACCCACAGGACATCACCTTTATCAACAGGTTGTCCCCACTACCTCAAGGAGCTGATTAAAAAGCTTCTCCCCACTACCAAAACCTGGGATTTAAATGCATCTGCCAGGGAAATCAGGGCTTTTCTCCATGGTAACAGCATCCCCAGCTGTGCATGCCTTACCTGCTGTGAGGCTGGCACTGCCTGCACCACTGGTGCCTGCGCTGAGCCCGATGGGTGAAGAGCCACAGAAGCTGCTGAGTCTGATCCACCCTCTGGACTCTGCATGCTCCCTGCTGGGGACAGCACAGGGACATCAGAAGGGACAGCACAGCACAGCCACACGCCCCCAACCCATTGAAAACAGGGGTGAAATGCCAGGGGAATATCCAGAGGGAAAGGAGGCAGCTCCCGTCCTACACACAGGGCTGGTTTTAGTCCCTGGAGCTCATCTTAATGCAGAATTATGTTAAGGAAAAAGAAAGTTGCACAATTGTTTCACAGAGAGAAGGAAGGAACAGAAAATGCACTTCTATATTTAACTGAAAAGTGGTGTTGGAAAATTATTGTGTCACAGTGAGCATCACAAATGATTGGGAAGAGTAGGGGAATATATTTAAAATAATGCTTTCTCCCCCTCTGCCTTATCACATTTAACAAATGCCAAAAAAAGCTTTTAATCAAACCTAAATTTCAATGGGAAAGTGGGGTGGCCAGCTTGGGTGGCCAGCTTGAAAAAAAATCAAGGATGAAAAGCACAAGAACAAAAATTCACCATCATTTTGGACTCCCTGAAGCAGCATCTCCACCCTCCCATCTCTGCCCTCACCCCAAAACCCACCAAGGTCCCCAGACAGCCCCAGCATCACCCTCCAGTGCCACACAGCCCTGATGGTGCCCTCAGCATCCTCAAATCCTCAGTGCCAGCTCTGCCTCCTGGCACTGTCCCAGCCCTGGGGACACCAGGGGATGCTGAGACAGCACACAATGGCATTTTGAGAGGTTTTTTGGGGTGGGGGAGCCTTTTTTCCTCGGTTTCTTGTGAAACTTCCTGCTTAATAAACTATTTTAGGAGGGTTTCTGCTGTCACTTCAAAATTAAAAGGTTAAAGACATCCAGATTTTGGGCAGTGCCATTTCTGCTTTCCTGGCCTCACTGCTGAGCCTCTAAAAACATTATTATGTCTTTTATTTCCCTTCTCCTGCCATTATTTAAAGTTTTCCCTCACCTTTGTACAAGTTAAGATGAAAAAGGAAAAATAAGGAACTAAAGGACATCGGACCTGCTCATTTGTGTTCAAAAGAAATGCAAGGGGGGTGTGAAGTTACAGAATTTCAGAATTTACCTGTTTATTCCTTCAGCCACCAACAAAATCCCCCAAATATTAAAATTCTCCAAAAACCAGTTTTTTAAGGGTTTTTTTTTTTTTCCCCCAATACTCCATACTCTATTAAAATTCTCCAAAAACCAGTTTTTTAAGGGTTTTTTTTTTTTCCCCCAATACTCCATACTTCCATTAGCAAATTACAATTACTCTCCCAACCTTCCCAAAACCCCAGAGCTTGCCAATAATTTTTCTCACATCTGGGAGAAAAAGTAGATAGAGTCAGAGCTGCCAGATTAATCCAACAGGCCAGAAAGAAGGGAAATTAACTCAATATTTATTCCTGTGTCCCCCCAGCTGCCCTCAGCACCCCCATCCTTGCAGCTCTGCTATAAAAAGGCAGCACCTGCCTCTCCCCGTCACTGCCTCTGCCTGGGTTTCAGCCAAAACCTCCCTGGGAGAAGATTCCAGTTGCAACAGCACCGTGGGATCAGGAAAACAAAAATTCTCCCAGTAAATTTCAGCTCCTTGCTTGCTCCAGCCACAAATTATTTGCAATTAAACAATTAAACACTGGGGCAGCACTGCTGGGTTTGGAATGCTCAGGTGGAGATGCTCAGGCAGGAGAGGGGGCACTTTTACCACATTTGGTCCCCTAACTTTTCCAAAAGTGTTTCTTTTCTGTCCCTTGTGCCCTGGGCTATGGTTTGCAGCTCTCCAGGGTTTTCTGAGTTATGGTGAGGTTACAGAAGAGAGGTGGGAGAGTTGACAAAGGTATTTTAATTATCTATAAATGGCTCTGGCAGGATCAGGTCTTGGCATTTTGGGTCTACACAGGGTCTCCTTTGAAGTGTAGCTATAATCAGAAAAGAACACTTAGAAAAGATGGACTTTGATGATCCTTTTAAGTCCCTGCCAAGCCAGAATATTCCCTGATTCTCTGATTCAAATCACCAACAACTCATCTTTGCTGGCACATTTTGTCTTCTGCTTTCCCTCAGTGGCCAGAAGGGAGCAGAGAGATGTGGGCAGGGTGGAAGGTGAATTGTTTGCAGCCAAAATAAATCCCAGAGTGATTTTCAGGTTTGTGATGACAGCCAGACACAAAGGCAATCCCAGAGTGATTTTCAGGTTTGTGATGACAGCCAGACACAAAGGCTCCCAGGAAATCTGCAGATGGCACTTCCAGACAAGGTAGACAGACAGAGAACTCCTGGACTGCCAAACCACAAGTAACAGGACTTGTTATTATTTTATTTATCACTGCAACATCCTGGAGAAAGAATAATTCACTTCTCATTAAACCATCCTGCACTTCCTGAGAATTGCATTCAGATCCCTGTGTGCCATCTGCTCTGGGCAATTTGTGCTGATGAAAAGCTGACAGCACACACAGAATTCCTGTGCTCCCAGAAACCAGCACGAGGTGCTGCAGAGCTCTGCTGGTGCCCTGGCAGCACAGCTGGCACCCGAGCCTGGGCTCCAGAGGGTGCAGAAAATGTCCAGGGAGGAGAGGAAATGTGGCACCCAAAGTCTTGATCCTTCCCCTTCACTGTATTATTTATACTTTATTATTTTTATTTGTTAAGAACAGGTCATGGGAATCAGAGGTGGGACTGGTGTGGTTGGTTCTCATGGGGTATTCACAGAATTCACAGAATTCACAGAATCACTGGGTTGGGAGAGACCTCCAAGATCATCAAGTCCAACCCAGCCCCAACAGCTCAACTGAACCCTGGCACCCAGTGCCACATCCAGGCTTTGCGAAACATACCCAGGGATGGGGACTCCACCACCTCCCTGGGCAGAACATTCCAGAACTTTATCACCCTTTCCATGAAAAACTGAAAGAATAATAAATTTTTCCTAGTATCCAACCTATATTTTTTCCTAATATCCTAATTAGGTTTTTCCTAATATCCTACCTATAGGATAGGATCTCGCCAACTTCCTTATGTCCAACCTATATTTTTTTCCTGATATCCAACCTGTATTTCCCTTGGTGCAGCTTGAGGCTGTGAGCTCTGGTTCTGTCAGTGCTGCCTGGAGAAAGAGCCCAGCCCCAGCTGAGCACAGGCACCTTTCAGGAGCTGCACAGAGTGATTTACCTCTTGTATTCCCATCATAGATTGGTTTGGGCTTGAAGGGACCTCAAAGCCCACCCAGTGCCACCCCTGCCATGGCAGGGACACCTCCCACTGTCCCAGGCTGCTCCCAGCCCTGCCCAGCCTGGCCTTGGGCACTGCCAGGGATCCAGGGGCTGCTCTGGGCACCCTGTGCCAGGGCCTCACTGCCCTCACAGATAGAAATTCCCTTTTAATTTCAAATTTCTAATCTAAATCTTCCCTCCTTCACCTTACAGCCATTCCCCTTGTCCTGACACTGCATGGCTTTGTAAAAAGTCCCTCTCCAGCTCTTTCATAGACACTTTTGGACACTAAAAGCTGCTCCAAGGTCTCCTTACACTGGATTTATTCAACACATTGGGATGTGCCAATGTGAGAGCAGCCAGGGCCAGCTGTGCCATCATTCCCCTCCTTCCCCAGGCTCCTTTGGGGTACAGGGGATGCTGCTCCATCCCCTCCTCAGCACCTGAAGTGATCATGGTTAGACTCAGTGATCTTAAAAGTCTTTTCCAACTGAAATGGTTCTATAAATACATCCTTCAGGCATCCAAAATCTGATTTAATGTTTCCTGCACCTCTAGGCAGTCATTTTTCTGTTGGATTTTTATGCCCCACATTTAAATCCCCTTGGAGAAGAACTTGTTAAGCCCATTTATGAATGGCAAGGACAGGGCCAGTGGATTTCTTACCCATGGAGGTAATAACACCCACCAAGGTTTATTGGGAAGCTTAAATATAAGTAGCTATTAAAAAAAAACCCAAAACTTTATCCCAAAGGTGAAAGAATTGATTGTTCTTAAAACTAACAAAAAAACTGACTGAGGATCTTTTTCCTTTCCCTAATTTATATCCCAGCATTATATTCTATTTCAAAAGTCCTGCCAGAAATAAAAGGATGTAATAAAGGAATTTTATCCTTGAAGGATCTCCTCCTTTCCCCCCAGTCCCCCTGCAAATTTGAACATAGAAAATATTTTGAAATGCTCCTCTTATCTCTGTTTCCCCAGCGTTTTGGAGCTGCTTTAGGCAGGAGAGATGAACAAAGGCAAGGCCATTTACATGGAGGCAGGGCTGCCTTATGAATGAAACATAGCTCATATTGTTTCCATGCTCACCAAAAACTGTTAAAAGCAGGCATGGAAGAAGAAATAATTGCTCTTTTTTTCATAGCTTGCTCTAGTCAGCTTAAATGGAGAATTCCTTCAACCAACAAGGGCAAAATCCATCCTAACCCCTAAGGAAAGTCTCATCTGTGAGAGATGAGATTAAAAAAAAAAAATCAAAATTTCTGTGAAAATCAAAATTTTTTCTGAAAATAAATTTTTTTTTGTGAAAATCAAAATTTTTTCTGAAAATAAATTTTTTTTTGTGAAAATCAAAATTTTTTCTGAAAATCAATTTTTTTTGGTGAAAATCAAAATCTGTGACAGAGCCAGAATCCCACCCCACTTATTTGGATTTAATCCCCATGCCTATTCACTTAGCAATTCTCTTTTTGTCATTAGCTACCCCTCTGCCCTAGATTTGAGTTCTCTTTTTTTTTTTACCTTTAATTTCTGCTTCCTCATCCCCCATCCCAGAGGATGGATGAAAGGTTCATGTCCCTGAATTCCCTGCACAGGCAGAGACAGGAGCATCCCCCTGACTCCAAGGAGTGTCCAGGTGCTTGCTCTAGTCAGCTTAAATGGAGAATTCCATCATCCAACAAGGGAAAAATCCATCCTAACCCCTAAGGAAAGTCTCATCTGTGAGAGATGAGATTAAAAAAAAAAATCAATTTTTTTTGTGAAAATCAAAATTTTTTCTGAAAATCAATTTTTTTTGGTGAAAATCAAAATCTGTGACAGAGCCAGAATCCCACCCCACTTATTTGGATTTAATCCCCATGCCTTTTCACTCAGCAATTTTCTTTTTGTCATTAGCTACCCTCTGCTCTAGATTTGAGTTCTCTTTTTTTTTACCTTTCATTTCTGCTTCCTCATCCCCCATCCCAGAGGATGGATGAAAGGTTCATGTCCCTGAATTCCCTGCACAGGCAGAGACAGGAGCATCCCCCTGACTCCAAGGAGCGTCCTGTGTGCTCACAGGTGATATTTTCACACTGAAAACCTGAGTTTTCATCACCCCTCAAGGCTTCTCCCACTCCTCCTCGTCCTTCTGAAAAGCCCTGGCAGCTCTCAGACATCAGTGCTTGAAAACCACCTTGCCTAGGGGAGGATTTGTGGCTTTTTAGGAGCGGGAAAATCGCGGCACAGGGAAAAGGAACCATCCTGCTCAAGGTCACGGAGAGAGCTGGTGGCAGCACCAGAAATAGCACCCACAAGTTATTACGGTTTTTTTTTTTTTTTTTTCCCCCCCTGAATTTCCTTTCCTGTCCCTGCTGTTTGCTTGGATACCCAGAGAGCTGGGTGTAAACAGAAGGTTTCCAGAGGCAGCAGCCCTCCTTATCTGCCTGATTCATTCAGTGATGATGCAACCTGGAATCCAGATGTCTCTGATGCCTTCCAGGGCCCTGCTGGCTCCTGTGACATCACCAGCCACGTTGAGCAATTTTAAACTTGTCTCTCCCTGAAATGCCAATGTGCTGAATAAATCCACTCTAAGGAGACCTTGCAGCAGCTTTTTAGTGTCCAAAAGTGCCAATGAAAGAGCTGGAGAGGGACTTTTGATAAAGCTATGAAGCGACAGGACAAGGGGAATGGCTTTTAAGGTGAAGGAAATGGAGAAATTGAAAAACATGAAATGGAAGAATTTGAAATTTGAAATTGAGAGTTTAAAATTTAAAATAGAAATTGAGAATTTGAAATTTGAAATTTGAAACTGAAATTGAGAATTTGAAATTTGAAATTAAAATAATTTGAAATTTGAAATTGAAATTGAGAATTTGAAATTTGGAATTTGAAATTTGAAATCAAAAGAATTTGAAATTTGAAATTGAGAATTTAAAATTTGAAATTGAAATTGAGAACTTGAAATTTGAAATTAAAAGAATTCGAAATTTGAAATTGAGAGTTTAAAATCTGAAATTGAAATGGAGAATTCGAAATTAAAAGAATTTGAAATTTGAAATTGAGATTTTAAAATTGAAATGGAGAATTTGAAATTTGAAATTAAAAGAATTTAAATTTTGAAATTGAAATTGAGAATTTGAAATTTGAAATTAAAAGAATTTGAAATTGAGAATTTAAAAATTGAAATTGAGAATTTGAAATTAAAATGATTTGAAATTTGAAATGGAGAAATTTGAAATGAAATGGGAATTGCTGGCTGTGAGGGCAGTGAGGCCCTGGCACAGAGTGCCCAGAGCATCTGTGGCTGCCCCTGGATCCTTGGATGGGGCTTGGAGCAGCCTGGGACAGTGGAAATGTCCCTGCCATGGGTATTGGAACAAAATGAGATTTAAGGTCCCTTCCCACCCAAACCATTCTGGGATTCTCACCAGGATTTTATTCCTTCTGCATGGTCAGCCCCATCTGCTCTCTCCTGTGTCTGTAGAGATTTTAGCTGCAGATTTATTTTCCATTCTCACAGAGGCAGGAATTTCCTCCCTACAGAATCATACATTTCTATCAGTGCTGCTTTCAAAACATTCAAATTGTTGCTGTTGCAGTGAATCACTTGCTCATTTGAAGACAAAACAGATCATGAACTATTTGATTTAATTTGCTTTTCAAAGCTTACTTGGTTGGTCATCCTTTGATCTTATTTAAACTTTCCAAATTCCTTTATTACATCCTTTTATTTCTGGCAGGGCTTTTAAAATAGAATATAATACTGGGATATAAATGAGGGAAAGGAAAAGATCCTCAGTCAGTTTTTTGTTAGTTTTAAGAACAATCAATTATTTCACCTTTGGGATAAAGTTTTGGGTTTTTTTTTAAAAGCTACTTATATTTAAGCTTCCCAATAAACCTTGGTGGGTGTTATTACCTCCATGGGTAAGAAATCCACTGGCCCTGTCCTTGCCATTCATAAATGGGCTTAACAAGTTCTTCTCCAAGGGGATTTAAATGTGGGGCATAAAAATCCAACAGAAAAATGACTGCCTAGAGGTGCAGGAAACATTAAATCAGATTTTGGATGCCTGAAGGATGTATTTATAGAACCATTTCAGTTGGAAAAGACTTTTAAGATCACTGAGTCCAACCATCATCACTGCCAAGTCTACAAAATTCCAGAGCTTTTAGTTCAAATTAAGACCTAAAAGGTGGGAAAAGTTGATTTTTTTCAGGTGAAGCTGCTCTAATGAGGCTTTTTATTTCTGGTTTTCTTCAAGCAGGGAACAAATGCCCAAAGCTTTGGCTCTCCAGGTAAACCCAGGCATCCTGAATTTTCCAATATTCACCTGTGCAGGTTGTAAGACACTTCCCGTTGTGAGAATTGAAAATAAATCTGCAGCTAAAATCTCTACAGACACAGGACTGAAACAAGCTCAGCTCCAGATTTGTATTTATTGGACTTGATTTTTGAGTTTTTTCCCAGCCTTAAAAATTCCATGGTAGAACTAAAGCTGTTCCATGCACCAGAACTGCAGGAAACCTGGAGGTGGATGGGATTGCCAAAGGCATTTTGTACAGGGAAATTCACCTTAAATTAATACAGCAAATAAGCTTTGTTCATCTTTAATATTATCAGGGATTAATGAGGTTTAGCGCAGCCAACAGCCTCAGTTTGTGCTCCACGTTTTCCTCTTGCTGTCCAGGGGGTGAATGACCCAGGGAATCTCATCCAACCCCATGATACAGCTACAAATTTTTAATAAAAATCTCCTGATATCTGTTATTTTGCTGAAAATAATGGGAAAGCTGCTGTTTAACTAAAAAAACAACAAAAAAAAAGTAAACTATTTCTCATTCACAACACTAACCTGCAAAGATCAAAATTGAAATCCAGATTTCTCCTTGTTTTTTAGTTGATTTTGTGCATTTTTTTGCACGCTTTGAAAGGAAGGCTTACATTTAAAACTAATTATTTGGTTATTGGAACTTTTTTTCAGGTTTAGTTGGCCTGGGGCTTAGATAAATGGGAAAACCAGAACAGCAATAATGGAATGCAGGAGAAATAAAAATGCTATTTAACCATCATGTTCTAGATGGGCTCTAAATGGTATTTGCTCCCCTGACTGCAGCAAAAGGAACCAGGGAATTTACATTTAATGGTTTCACTACTGAGAATTCTCAACACTCTCAAAACAGACTGAAAATAACAAAAGCAATGCAAGGAATGGCTGATTTTGATTCTTTTCTAGCAGATGCAAGTATCCATCTACTTCATCCACCACACTCTAGGCCACAGTTATTTTACTAAAGAAAACTTCCTTAAATATTTTCCATTTCATTCAATATTCCTGGCTCAGTCTCCATGTAATAACTTGCCCTGAAAAGGCATTGGTTGTGCTTGAAGCAGGGCACAGAGAGGAAGTGTTTCATTCTTTGGAAGGAGGAACTGGTTTATTTGATGTGAATGAAAATGGATCCAGTGACTTCTCCCTCCTCTGAGGCAAATATTTGTGTTAAACCCAGCCTGGCTCCTGCCTCACACCCATCCTTCATCCCTGCTGCTCGTGTCTCCAAAGCATGAGACCTCCAAGGAATATCAGGCTCTGTCATAGTTTAAAAAAAAAAAACAACTATTTTTTTCCTCTTGTGAAGAAATCTCCATAACTTTGACAAGAAGGACTTCTCTTCCTAAGTGAACTGAAAAAAAGGACTCTTTTAAAGGTAATAAACAGATTTGAGAGAGGGAGCCAGGAAATCTCACAGAATCATGGAATGGTTTGGGTTAAAAGGGTCCTCAAAGCCCATCCCATCCCACCCCTGCCATGGCAGGGACACCTCCCACTGTCCCAGGCTGCTCCAAGCCCTGTCCAGCCTGGCCTTGGGCACTGCCAGGGATCCAGGGGCAGCCCCAGCTGCTCTGGGCACCCTGTGCCAGGGCCTGCCCACCCTGCCAGGGAACAATTCCTGCCCAGTCTCCCATCCAGCCCTGCCCTCTGGCACTGGGAGCCATTCCCTGGCTCCTGTCCCTGCAGGCCTTGTCCCCAGTCCCTCTGCAGCTCTCCTGGAGCCCCTTCAGGCCCTGCCAGGGGCTCTGAGCTCTGCCTGGAGCCTTCTCCTCTCCTGCCAGGGAACAATTCCTGCCCAGTCTCCCATCCAGCCCTGCCCTCTGGCAGTGGGAGCCATTCCCTGGGTCCTGTCCCTGCAGTTCCTGACAAAGAGCCCCTCTCCAGTTTCCCATAAGCCCCTTCAGATCCTGGTAGGATATGGGAGCAGGTTAAGACCACACAGAGCCTTGGCTCATCCAAACCTTTTCCCTCAGCCCCAGAACTCTCCATCCCCCATTGAGGTGACACCGAGCCACCCCACAGAGCCTGGGACAGGGCAGGACAGTGCCCAACATCCCCACAGCAGCACCGACTCTTGGGTACCATCCCATCCCAAGGGTGGGGCACCATCCACACCTCACAGCCAGCCCCTCCTCAGCCACGGGGAGAGCTCCGGGCCACTTCTGACAGAGGGGACATGTCCTTGTCCCCTCCAGGCTGGTGGAGCAGCTCACCCACAGTGTCCTGAACCACGTGTCAAAATGTCACAGACATATTCTATGAAAAATCCTTTTGTTAGGATCTTTTCTCCTGAGAAGCTGGGAAACTTCAGCTTCTCCATGTTTTGCTGCTTTGGAATGTGATTTGGAGAACTGTTTACCCAGCATGTGAAATTGTTTTTACTTGATGACCAATGACAGCCAGCTGTGTTCCTTTCCTTTCCTTTCCTTTCCTTTCCTTTCCTTTCCTTTCCTTTCCTTTCCTTTCCTTTCCTTTCCTTTCCTTTCCTTTCCTTTCCTTTCCTTTCCTTTCCTTTCCTTTCCTTTCCTTTCCTTTCCTTTCCTTTCCTTTCCTCCTTCCCTTCCCTTCCCTTCCCTTCCCTTCCCTTCTTTCCTTTCTTCTATTCTTTAGTATAGTTTTAATACATCATTTTCTTTTAATATAATATACATCATAAAATAATAAATCAGCCTTCTGAAACATGGAACCAAGATTCTCATCTCTTCCCTCATCCTGGGACCCCTGCAAACACTCCCACATCATAACCTTGCCCCTTCCCTGAGTCCTGCTAAGATGAGGGGAATGGAAATGGGAAGCAAACATGCCAAGCAACTTGAAAAGAAGCTTTCTGAAGACACTACTCATTACACTGCTTCAAAAATTTATAAACAAGAGAAGGCACCAGACCCTGCCACTGATTAGGTTAAATTAATTTAAAACAGAAGCAAACACTGCTTGTCTACGAGCTCCAGTTACCTGGAAACACAGATAAACCCAAAACACACTTTTCAAGGGCAGCAGGCACTATAGCTGGGCTTGGGGTTTTTTTTTTGTTTTTTTTTTTTTTTCCAGAAACCTGGTCCTCATGGAAAAATACAAATCTGGAAATGGCTTTTATTAGCAAGTTAATAATATACTGAAATACAAATATACACCCAGTCTTTAATTAGATTTCACAGAATTAAGTCAAGTAATATATATATACACACATAACTGTTGTGTAACAGCTGTTCTCTAATCTCTGCTGTTTCTTTAAAAGTAACTTTGAGGACAGAAGAGTCAGGAATGGATCTGTAATTTGGAGTTTCCTTAAGAGCCAGATCAAATTGAGGAGCAGAAGCCACAATAGTTTAGGGGTTGCTGGCAAGATCCAAATCCCATGTGCAGGAATCTCAGACAGGGGCAAAGCATTGTTGGGAAAATCCTTCCCAAACAAAAACCTGGCCTGTTTTCTTTTGGGTTAATAACCTGAATGTAGGGTCATATTTGCAGGAAAATGGACATGTACTCCATGAACCAGCCTAAGAACTAAAGAACTGGGTCATCTTTGTAATAAAGCTGCATTCTTCCTTGCAGATAAAAAGCTGATGTTGCAAGAAGAAAGAAGCAGCAGAAAAGTTGCTGACAGTGGGGGAAGAACCTTTCCCTGAGCTCCATCCCAAGCCCTGACACAGCTCCAGCCCTTCCTGGGGTTCTCACAGACTCACCTGCACCACTCACAGCTGTTTATTGGTAAGAAAAGTCAAACAGATTCCAGATTTTTAGTGCAGCACAACCCTGCCAACAAGTGGAACTCCTTATTTCTTTCCTATGAACCACCTAAACTTTGACTTCAGGAAAGTTTTGCTGCAATGATGGCAAATGTTAGCTAAGAAACAACATCTGGGTATCTGCTGAGCAGTGAGGGTGATTTCACATCTGGAAGGAGGAATTAAAAGTCACACTCCAGTGCTCTCCATGTCCAGGTTGTAACAAACACATTGGTGCTACCTGATGGAAGCAAGCACAAGTTCTGGGCTTGGAAGAATTGTTTCCCATATTTTTAGTATGTGCAGTGTAGGGGGCTGCCCAGGACTGTGATTCAATGGGGGAAATACAATTTCTGAAAGTAGAAATAGTCTGGAATAGAATCCCAGGATGGTTTGTGTTGGAAGGATCTTAAAGCCCATCCAGTGCCATGGCAGGGACACTTTCACCATCCCAGGCTGCTCCAAGCCCTGTCCAGCCTGGCCTTGGGCACTGCCAGGGATCCAGGGGCAGCCCCAGCTGCTCTGGGAATTCCATCCCAGCCCCTCCCCACCCTCCCAGGTGACAATTTCTCCCAATATCCCATCCAACCCTGCCCTGCGGCAGTGGAAACCATTCCCTGAGTCCTGTCCTTCCAGGCTCCTGTGAGAAAACTGTCTCCAGGAAAAACCTGGCACAAAAGCATTGCCAAGGCTCCTTTCCAGGACATATCTAAAAGTTTCCATCATCAGCCAAAGCAGAGTCTCTGCTTCCTTGTCCCCTGCAGGCTGTGGCTGCTCCCAGGACAATCCCAGGTACAGCTCATCCTCCTGTGCCTGAATTGGGCTCATTTTGGAACAAGGAGCTCCAAACCTTGCTGCTGCTGTTTTTTATAGCTTGTCCTATGGCTTTTACAGCTTGTCTGACGTCAGGGAACTACGGAATGTGTCACTCATTGGAAATGAATTCCCTGAGATCAGTCTAACTCCCACCTGTAGCTCACCAGACCTCATTTTTTACTCCCTTGGACCAGACAACCCTTCACTGGTTTAGGGCCAAGCAGCTTTTGAGAATTTCAGTGGGAGCAGGAGATTGGCTGCAGTAATTGCTGCATTATTCAATGGAGAATTGGCTGCAGTAATCCATGCAGCATTGCTGCAGTACTGCATGGAGAATAGATGCAGGAATCCCTTGAGAATTACTGCGGTATTCCATGGGGATTTGCTGTGGTATTGCATTGAGAATTGCTGCAGTATTCCATTAATATTTGCTGCAGTATTCCATTAATATTTGCTGCAGTAATCCATGGAGAATTGCTGCAGTATTGCATGGGGAATAGCTGCAGGATTCCATAGAGAATTGCTGCAGGATTCCATAGGGAATTGCTGCAGGATTCCATGGGGATTGGCTGCAGTATTCAACAGATAATTGTTGCAGGATTCCATGGGGAATGGCTGCACTATTGCATGGAGAATGGCTGCAGCATTTCATGGGGATTTACTGCAAGATTCCATGGAGAATTGCTGCAGTATTCCATGGGGATTGGCTGCAGTATTGCATGGAGAATTGCTGCAGTATTCAATGGAGAATTCCTGCACTATTCCATCAGGATTGGCTGCAGTATTCCATTAATATTGGCTGCAGTATTCCACAGAGAATTGCAGCAGTATTCCATGGAGAATTGCTGCAGTATCCCATGTGGATTTGCTGCAGTATTGCATGGGGATTTACTGCAGTAATCCACGGAGAATTGATGCAGGATTCCATGGAAAATGGATGCAGGATTCCACGGGGATTTGCTGCAGTATTGCAAGGAGAATTGCTGCACTATTCCATGGGGATTGGCTGCACTATTCCATGGACAATTGCTGCAGTGTTCCATGGACAATTGCTGCATGTTCCATGGGGAATTGCTGCAGTGTTCCATGGACAATTGCTGCATGTTCCATGGGGAATTGCTGCAGTGTTCCATGGACAATTGCTGCATGTTCCATGGGGAATTGCTGCAGGATTCCATGGGGATTGGCTGCAGTGTTGCATGGGGATGTGGGGTGGCTGCAGCAGCTGTTTCCAGCCAGCACAGCAGGAACTGCTGCCAGCACAGCCCTGGGTGTTGTTATTTATTTACACAGCACCACTCACGAGCCTTGTGGTGCCTCACAAAGTGAAGCAGAAGCAGCAACAAACACAAACTGGGGCTGTTTGGACAAGAGATGACTTTGTCTCAGATTTTACAACATGAGTGCAGTCAGGGCTCTGGGTCTCCAGAGGATCCCACCATAGAGTGAACCATGGCATGAACTGGGGGTTTGTACTTTGGGAGGCAGAAGAGGAGGAGGAAAAGGAGGAAGAAGAGAAGGAAGAGGAGGTTCCAGGTTATCCCAGCTCAGCACAACACAGGGAGCATTGCCCTGACCAGGAACTGGTGGAACTGGGAGCAACCACCAGGAAAATCTGAGCTCTGCTCCTGCACTCCACAGAAAATGGAGTCAGGGAGAAGAGACCTGGAGAACGGCTTTGGACAAGGGCCTGGAGGGACAGGACAAGGGGAATGGCTTCAAACTGCCAGAGGGCTGGGTTGAATGGGATACTGGGAAGGAATTCTTCCCTGGGAGGGTGGAGAGGGGCTGGAGAAGCTGTGGCTGCCCCTGGATCCCTGGAAGTGTCCAAGCACTGGGTTTGGAGCAGCCTGGGACAGTGGAAGGTGTCCCTGCTGTGGCAGGTGGTGGCACTGCGTGGGCTTTGAGGACCTTTCCAGCCCAAACCATTCCATGACTCTGTGATCTCCAGCCACTCCTCAGCCACATGGGGTGGCCCAAAATTAAACTCCCAGCAATTCTCCAAGCACTCCATGGCTGTGTCCAGTGTAAATTTCAGTAAGGAACATCAGCAATTGCTTCCACACCACTGCACTGCTCCAGTGAGGACAGGGAAGGATTTTCTGTGGGAATTTAAAGTTCATAAAGCTGCTGGTGACTGGCACAGATTCCAGGACTAAACAAACCCCAAATAGAAGATAGAAACTATCTAGAGACAGGCAATTCTCCCTGGAAAGGCAAAGAGAAGGCTGCTGTAGGTGTCCTAGAAATGCAGATTGGGAATATGGATTTGAATATTCTGCACTTGGAGAACGGCACTGGTGGATTTTTGGTGAGGACAGCAGGAAGACAAACTGTATCCTACAGGAATGGGAGGAGATAAAGGCTTCAACAGCTCCACACTGCTCCAACAGCTCCCACTGGCCCAAAGAAAGAGAATTGGCTGCTACAGAACTGGAATTATCTGAGCAAGATAATTTATCCAGGCAATAAATTGCTGTGGGCAGAGTTGCTGGCCTGCAGAACGAGTGGGTGGCTTTGTGCAGGCAGCTCACCCCAGGGACCTTTCTGTCTCTGCTCTGGCTGGACAGGGACTCTGATAACACCAAGGCCCAGCTCATCCCATCATCCACAAACCCACCTCATCCCAACCTCATCTGATCCCACCATCCCTAAAACCCACCTGGTCCCAAACCTCACCTTGTCCCACCATCCCTAAAACCCATCTCATCCCATGATCCCCATATCCACCTCATCCCTCCATGCCCAAACCCATGTGACCCCATCCTCCCCAAACCCCACCTCATCCCAAACCACATCTGACCCCACCATCTCCAAACTCACCTCACCCCACCATCCCTAAAACCCACCTCCAACCCACCATGTCCAAACCTCATATCATGCCCAAACCCACCTCATCCCCCATCCCCAAACCTACCTCATCCCATCATTCTCAAACCCCACCTCATCCCATCATCCCAAACCTCAATTCATCCCACCATCCCCAAACCCACCTGATCCAAAACTTCACCTCATCCCACCATCCCTAAAACCCACCTCATCCCATGATCCCCATATCCACTTCATCCCTCCGTGCCCAAACCCACCTGATCCCATCATCTCCAAACCCCACCTCATCCCAAACCTCACCTGATCCCAAACCCACCTCATCCCACCATCCCCAAACCCACCTCATCCCAAACCCACCTCACCCCACCATGTCCAAACCTCATATCATCTCCAAACCCCACCTCATCCCCAAACCCCACCTCATCCATTCATCCCAAACCTCAATTCATCCCACCATCCCCAAATCCACCTGATCCAAAACTTCACCTCATCCCACCATCCCCAAACTCACCTCATCCCAAACCCACCTCACCCCACCATGTCCAAACTCCCCTCACCCCAAACCCACTG
>VZSU01001129.1:81854-99800 GCA_013398715.1 Nesospiza acunhae | reverse complement strand
AAAAGAATAAATAGAATAAAAAATTAAAGAATTTAATATATTAAAAGAAAATATTAAAGCTGATACTAAGCTTTTTTGGAACTGGGTGTAGATGCTCAGGAGAGAAATATTTTTGTTCTTTTTGTGTTAAGTTGGGTTTTTTAAAAAGTAAAATGAATTAATAGATTAAGCTAATTAATATTTTAAAGAATAAATATTATTAAAGAATATATTAAAGCTGATATTAAGCCTTTTTTGGAACTGGGTATAGATGCTCAGGAGGGAAATGTTTTTGTTGTTTTTGTTCGGTTGGAGTTTTTTTAAAAGTAATATTAAGGAACCCAAACTCACCTCATCCCAAACCCACCTCATCCCACCATCCCCAAGCTCCCCTCACCCCAAACCCTCATCCCCCATCCCCACCAGGGGCTGGCTCAGCCCAGAAGCTCCCGATGGACCAGCACGAGCGGGGAACCCTCAAACCCTTTGGAACCCCAAACTGGGGAGGTTAAAGGGAGCTGAAAATCTCCCGTGCCAGCCCCGAGCCCCCCTGAGGAGCTCTGTGTGCCCCGCCCGGAGCCGCGGCTGGCGGGAGGAGGATGCGGGGGAGGGAGGGAGGCAGGGAGGGAGGGAGGCCGCGATGTTTGGGGACCAACAGCGGTTGCCAGGGGTGACGCGGTCCCCTCCCGCTCTCCTCCCGTTGCCAGGCAACGCGGGGAGCGTTTCCCAAACCAAACATCCCCATCCCGCCTCACCAAATATGTCAGAGGGTATTTTCAGGAGCTCGGCAAGGCGGGAGGGACAAATAACGCCGCTGCCATGGCAACTGCGAGGGGGGGGGCGGGCGGCCACCGCTTTGTTTTGGTTTGGGTTTATTTTATTGAATTGTTATTTCAGAATAAACGGATTAGCGGGGCTGGGGGAGAGCTGGGCAAGGCAGATGCTCAGGAGAGAAATGTTTTTGGTCTTTTTGTGTTCAGTTGTTTTTGTTTTTTTTTTTAAAGTAATATTAAAAATAGATTAAGCTTATTAATATATTAAAGAATAAATATTCTTAAAAATAATAAATAGGAAAAAATGATTAAAGATCGATAAATAAGTAATTTTAATAAATTAAAGAATTAAATTTAAATTAAATTCTTTAAATTAAAATTAAATTAAATTAAATTAAATTAAAATTAAATTAAAATTAAGAATTAAATTTTAAAAGAATTTAATATATTAAAGAATAAATATTCTTTAAAAGAATAAATAGAATAAAAATAATAAATATTAAAGAATATATTAAAGCTAATATTAAGCTTTTTTGCAGCTGGTGGTAGATGCTCAGGAGAGAAATCTTTTTGTTCTTTTTATTCAGTTGGGGTTTTTTTTTAAAGTAGTATTAAGGAATATACTAAGTTAATTAATATATTAAAGAATAAAAAGAATGTTAAAGAATAAATATTCTTTTTAAAAGAATACATAGAATAAAAATAATAATAATAAATATTCTTTAAATATAATAGAAAGAATAAATATTAATAAATATTAAAGAATTTAATATATTAAAGCTAATACTAAGCTTTTTTGGAGCTGGGCGTAGATGCCCATGAGAGAAATATTCTTGTTTGTTTGGGGTATATTAAAAAAATAATATTAAGGAATTAAGCTTTTTTGGAGCTGGGTTTAAACTACTCATGATCTTTCTGCACCCCCAAACACACACAAGTCCCTCAGCAAGTTCTCTTCCAACTTTTTTTTTTTTTCCCCCCATCTATTTGTAGATCCCTCTAAGTTTTCCAGCAGAATTTAGATCCCTTTCAGCCAGGGTTTAGCTGACTTAAACCAGGTTTGCTTTTCTTGGTGGTGAATGCAGGCAAAGGCAGCCTGGCTGGAAATGAGATTTTGGGAGAGGGGGTGTGTGTGGTTCTGGAGTATTCTCTGATTAGATGAAGAGGAGAAATTAATCAAAAGGATGATTTCTTCTAGCGCCATGAACATGGAGAGCTAATTTATATTTTCCACATTGATTTTTTCACATTAGAATTTGAGGCAATTAATAATAAGGAAAAAAAATGTAGAGACACTTGGAGGATTTTAAGGGAGAGCTCACTCTGGGGAAATAAAGATTAGAGAAAAGCTTTTGTTGGGCTGGTGGAAACATCATTGTCCTGGGTGCTGTGGTCTGATCTAACACACAAAAGTTCTGCTGTGCTTGCTGATCATCAGTGAGGCCACAGGCTGCTGGCACAGCTTCCAGCACGAGCAGACCTGGGGCAGAATTTATGTTTTCAGCTTTTTAATCTGATTTTAGGCAGTGGCATCACTTCAGTTCATCTTGGCAGTGATCAATAAAAGCTCCTCACTGGTGGTTTCCAGCTCTGGGTGCTTTCAGTGCTTCCTTTGGTGTTTCTCCAGGTGTTTTACCACTGATTATAGAATGAGAAAGTTTGGAAAAGACCTCCAGGATAAAGCCCAGCCTTGGATGGAATGCACAGTCCCCCAGGGTGCTGCAAGCTTGGATGAGGCATTCCCTTCTCTGAGATACATGTCATACAAAGCTGGAATCATTCATCCACTGGATGAAAAATAAAAGTCACAATCCTGAGCACAAGCCTTCCAAAATTTTTGTTCTTTAAGGATTTTTAATCCTTAAAGATTTTAAGGCTCTCTAAAAGATTTTTTCCCCCCAGCTATTGCTGACCCAGCCCCCAAACTATTCCTTGGTCTTTAAACATTTATTTCCCTCTCAGGAGGGTGAAGAGTAAACCCAGAAATATTCCCTGTACAAGAAGAATTAACCCATAAATATTCTGAAGGAGATGAATGATCTTTTGGAGATGTTCAGAGCAGCATTCAACAGAGAGCAGCTACTTATGGAAGACAAGAACAACTTAAAAATGACAACTGGAAATTAAAAAGTCACAATTTGAAGATTCTCTCTGGCTAAGAGATAACACAGACAGCACCTCTGAGGTGATCAGAGAGCATTTCAACTCATTAATGAAAAAATCAATCAAACCAAGCTCATTCAAGCCCTGCCCATCTCACCACTGCTTTAAGGCCAACTTCAGCACTGCAGCCTCCAAAAGGTGGGAAAATGCTGAAAATCTGCTTTAGCACTGGGACATCTGGCCAAGTGAAGGACTTTAAAAGAGAATTCTGGCCACAACAGCAGAAGCAGCAGAGGTGGATGTGACCAAGCTCCTGAGAACTCTGCTCTCACTCAAACCCAGCCTGTAAACCCAGCCTAAACTTAAACTCCCTGTCTAGACCCCCTTCCAGCAGAGTTCCTGCAGGGATATCTTTGCTGGCACTGACCCAAGAGCCATCAGCTCCTCTCAGAGTGTAAAAGAGCTCAGCTGCCCTCATAGAGCCACTTTATTTATTCCAAATTAAATCCAAGATGCTTCTCCCTTCATTCCTTTCTCCTAAGTGCCCTTTTCTCTGCTTTAATATGCTAAAAATTACTGCTGGGATGAGGAAAACACATTAAAATTGAGAGTTCACACCTCTCAAGTGTGGATGGCAGGGGAGGTTTTTAGGATTCCAGTTGCTGGAGTCCTGTAACTCCCACAAGTGCCTGACAAGGAAAAGGGTTTCCAGCTTTCCAACTTCTACTGAAGAAAAAAAAAAGTCAAGAGAAGAACATGAATTCAGAAAATCACTATTTAAACTGTCAGCCTTCCTTATTTTTATCTCCTAGTGGGGTTTTAACCCTGCTTTATACTTTGGGGAATGTCTGTTCTCATGGGGAAGGAGTTTATTTGCACTCACAGAGCAGCTCAAACCTCCTCCCCTTTATTTTTTCCCGAAGTTTCTTTCTACTTTTGCTTTTCAGAAGATGAAATGAACTTTTTGCAGGAAGGAGAGCAATGTGAGGAGTGTTAAGTGTGACTGCAGGAGCTATTTCCAGTCTCTACAGCATTTACTGAGCAGTATATTGAAGAGGCCATGAAATGCTAATGATCTCCAGACTGCCAGAGATACAGTCCTAAATAGAAGGAAAAAATCTCTTTGAGAGATTTTTTTTTCTTTTGAGAGATTTTTTTTTTTTTTTTCCTTTTTTTTTTTTTTTGCCTATTCCATCTCCAGAAAAACACACAAAACTTTAACACCTCCCTTTGGCTAAAACTCTTTAAGTTACACTTGAAGAAAATCAAAAAGGAAAAACCAGATGGGGGTGGGAGAGTGGATAGAGATGATCCAGAGCTAAAATATCCATTAGTGATAAATTCCACCATCTCCTCCCCCTCCCAAAAAACCCCCCCCCAAAAAAACCCCAAAAAAAAAAAAAAAAAAAAAAAAACACCAAAAAACAACTGGGCTGCATGGGTCAGATTCCACCCTCAGACCCAGGAACCAGCTCCAAACACATTCACTCAGCCCTTTTTATTCTCCTGCTTGTCTAAGTGGCTGCTAGGCAACCCCAGCAGCATTGCTGCTCATATGCATTAAGTATTAACTATTATTTCATTCCTTCCCCCCCCCCCTCCTTTTTCCACAAAAAGGCAGCAAATTCGTGGCAGATCATTCTTTTCCCAAAAGGGAATGCTGGCTGAAAATGGAGCTGTGGAAAAGATGGATATTGCCAGTTTAGTTCCAGGCTGGGATGCATCCTGCACAACCCACCTGGAGCTGTCCTTAGGGGATGAAAAACTCATTTTTTGGTACACCAGGAGATGCAGCTGCTCCAAGCTAAGCTCTGGAGGGAATTGCAGTGCTGCCCACGCAGGGAGCCAAAAATTCTGGTGTCAGTTTGGTGAAGCAGCAGCCACCCCCACTGCTGCAGCCCCTGTGTCCATGTGGAGGAGGGAATTCTCCACATTCCAGATGTGGGAATGAGCCCTGCTTTTGCCAGAGATGGACAGCAGGAAGGATGATGCTGCTGCTCTGCCCAAGGGAGGGCTTGAGCCAAAATTCAAAGATTTCTGCTCCCCTCTCTCTGAGAGGCAGTTCTGGGAGCAGCATCCCCATCCCTGCCAAAGGCAGATCTTCCACTCCACTGTCTGTTTTGGATGAGGAAATAAAACATCAAAATTGGGATGGGACAGAAGAGAGCAGAAGCTGGCGGTGTTTAGAGATGGTTGGGATAGTTCAGCTCAGCAAAAAAATTCAGTGATGCTAAATTCAGCCTGGTCCCTAATTTTGGTGACACTCCAGGACAAACATTACAACAGAGGAGCAAGGTGCTGCTCAGGACAACGAAACCTCAGAAAAATGAATTTTTCACCTGCAGGAAGACTCCAAGAAGGGAGAGGGAAGCCTGCTGACAAGCAAAGCCCGGCACTCTTCCAGCCCAGTGACATTTCTGAGTAATTACAAACCCTTAGGATCCATTATAATGTTAATTTACAGGCCAGTTGTTGTGGAGAAGTGTGATTAGATGTTGTGTAGCTACGATGCAGACTGGAAGGAATGCTAAGAATGCCTCCACTCCGAACTGAAGTGAGCAGTATTGGACTAAACCCTTTTCTGACCCAGAGATGGGGCAACTGAGAAGTGTTTTAAAAATTTTATTCCATTTTCAGTCTCATTTGAAGGGTGAGATAATACAGGTGTAACAGTTCATGCTATCACAATCAGAAGCCAACTATTCCCTAATTACAGTACACTATAAGGTAGGTTTCTATAGGATATATAGAATTTTTGTTTACTTTCTTTCCATAATATGTTTTCACTATAAGATGGGTTTCTATAGGATATATGGAGTTTTTCTTTACTTTCTTTCCATAATATATTTTCATTATAAGATAGGTTTCTTGGCCTATCAGCTTTTGCCACACCATACTGCAAATGCCTTAAAACTAATCATCTAAAATTATTCTTTGTGGGTGCTAATACAATGCATCTTTTATAGTTCTATTTCTCTATTTACACCTGAGATAATACAGGTGTAACAATTCATGCTATCACAATAAGAAGCCAAATATTCCCTAATTACAATATACTATAAGATGGGTTTCTATAGGCTATATGGAGTTTTTCTTTTCTTTCATTCCATAATATATTTTCACTATAGGATAGGTTTCTATATGATATATGGAGTTTTTCTTTACTTACTTTCCATAATATATTTTCAATATAAGCTAGGTTTCTATAGGATATATGGAGTTTTTCTTTCCTTTTTTTTCCATAATATATTTTTACTAAAAGATAGGGTTTTCCACACCATACTGCAAATGCCTTTAAACTAATAATCTAAAATTATTCTTTGTGGGTCCTAATACAATGCATCTTTTATAGTTCTATTTCTCTAAAGTATCCAGTTTTATTTGTAAGGCCATCCTTTAAAACTTGTTTCTAGTTCAATTTCTCTCTCAACAATGTCTGTGCTATTCCATGGCATTTCTAAGTCAGCATTTCTTATCTCAAGGTTTGACACTGTGTCAGCCTTCTGTCAAACTTGGAGAATTCTCTCCAAATCCATTTCCCACGAGCAGCAGCAGGAAAAGAGCAGGAGCTGGAGCAGAGAGGAGCATCCCCACAGAGCTCGGGCAGGACCACGGGCACAGGGCAGGTCCTGCAGGAGAAGGTTCAGGCATCAGCCCCTCTTCTGCTGCAGGAGGCTCCAGAGAAGCTGCCAAGCAATGGAAATGTTCACAGAACCGCAGGATAGATCAGGTTGGAAGGATCTCAAAGCCCATCCAGTGCCACCCCTGCATTGGCAGGGACACCTGCCACTGTCCCAGGTGCTCCAAGCTCTGTCCAGCCTGGCCTTGGGCACTGCCAGGATCCAGGGGCAGCCCCAGCTGCTCTGGGAATTCCATCCCAGCCCCTCATTACCCACCCAGGGAACAATTTCTCCCCAGTCTCCCATCCAGCCCTGCCCTCTGGCAGTGGGAAGCCATTCCTTGTGTCCCGTCCCTCCACAGCATCTCCAGAAAAACCCGACACAAAAGCATTTCCAAGGTTCCTTTCCGGGACAAATCTTGAAGTTTCCATCACCAGCCAAAGCAGTCTCTGGTTCCTCGTCCCCTGCAGGCTGTGGCTGCTGCCAGGACATTCCCATACCTGGGTACAGCTCATCCTCCTCTGCCTGGCATGGGAGGCTCCCACTGCTGTCACTGTTACATTTTCCAAACAAAGAAACGAGTATTTGCCCCAGCTGGGAGCATCCTATTGATTTATGCCACCAGAATTGTCAAGAGTCCAGGCTAAGTGTTTTCTCTAATACAGGCCAGCCAGAAAATGTTTGTTTTTCAAATTATGACAGGTTCCTTATGTTCTAACCAGTGCTGTGTTCTTATATTTCCTATGTTTCTTCTATTCTAACCAATATCAGTTGAGGATGAAAATGCTTGTTTTTCAAATTATGAGAGGTTTCCTATGTTCTAACCAATGCTGTGTTCTTATATTTCCTATATTTCTTATATTCTAACCAATATCGGTTGAGGATGAAAATGTTTGGTTTTCAAATTACTTCAAATTCTGAAACTCAAAACATGAGTTTCTTATGTTCTAACCCATGCTATCTTCTTATATTTCCTATATTTCTTATATTCTGACCAATATCAGTTGAGGATGTAAATGTTTTTTGAATTATGAGATTTTTCATATTTTTCAAATTATTTCAAATTCTGAAACTCAAAACATGAGTTTCTTATATTCTAACCAATGCTATGTTCTTATATTTCCTATATTTCTTATATTCTAACCAATA
Organism: Nesospiza acunhae; assembly: GCA_013398715.1. Taxonomy (NCBI): domain Eukaryota; kingdom Metazoa; phylum Chordata; class Aves; order Passeriformes; family Thraupidae; genus Nesospiza; species Nesospiza acunhae. The sequence goes on along the minus strand of VZSU01001129.1, from coordinate 92,176 downwards.
TCGGTTGAGGAAGAAAATGCTTGGTTTTCAAATTATGAGATTTTTCATATTTTTCAAATTTTTTCAAATTCTGAAACTCATGTTTTGAGTTTCTTATGTTCTAACCAATGCTATGTTCTTATATTTCCTGTATTTCTTATATTCTACCCAATATTGGTTGAGGATGAAAATGCTTGTTTTTCAAATTATGAGAAATTTCATATTTTTCAAATTATTTCAAATTCTGAAACTCGGAACATGAGTTTCTTATGTTCTAACCAATGCTATGTTCTTATATTTCCTATATTTCTTATATTCTAACCAAAATCAGTTGAGGATGAAAATGTTTGTTTTTCAAATTATGAGAGGTTTCCTATGTTCTAACCAATGCTGTGTTCTTATATTTCCTATATTTCTTATATTCTAACCAATATCAGTTGAGGATGAAAATGTTTTTTGAATTATGAGATTTTTCATATTTTTCAAATTATTTCAAATTCTGAAACTCATGTTTTGAGTTTCTTATGTTCTAACCAATGCTATGCTCTTATATTTCCTATATTTCTTATATTCTAACCAATATCAGTTGAGGATGGAAATGTTTGTTTTTCAAATTATGTTTCTTATGTTCTAACTCATGTTTTTGTGTTTCTAATGTTCCAACCAATACCAGTTGAGGATGACAAAAACTTTTCAAAAGGTTTTAAAGCATGACAAAACCTGCTAAAAAGGTTAAAAAACTGAAACAAATCTCTTTATACACAATGCCTGCCCATTTTGCAATGAAGAGAAGCAAAACTAGTAATTTGAATTTTTTTTTTAACACTAATGTCACAGCACATTTGGAAGCAGAATCAGGCATAATTTCATTTCTGAAACATACCCATTAAAAGGGCTGCCAGATTTGATATAAATTTTCCTCTACAAAACAAATTGATTAAATGCAGACTGAACTGGAGTCCCTAAAGCTTTGTCACAGCAAACTTCACGCAGCACTTTTGTAATTTGCAGGTGCAAATACATCAGAACATTCATTTTCAGCCTCATTTTAAGCACCTCGTTACTCTGCAAAGTAATATTTTGAAGCTATGAATAGGATCTAAATTATTCAGGGATGGAAAAAACAAATCCATCTCCTCTGGAAAGGAAACCACCAGCTGTTGAGAGCAGAGCAACTCTTCTCCCAAGGCCAAATTATCAGCAATGCAAATACCAGTGGGGAAGTGCAGCAAAGAAAAGGTTTTCTAGGAATATTTTTGCAGGGAAAAAGGGTTTTGGAATATTTAGGGTGGAAGAGATCTCCCAGACCATCGAGTCCAAGCTGGGACTGATCCCCAGATTGTCACCAGAATGATTAATTTAAATTAATTTAAAATGAATGTTTAAATTTCAAATTATTTTTATTTAAAATTATCAAATTTAATTACAATTAAATTAATTTGACATTAAGTTAAAATTCATTAAAATAATTAATTAAATTTAATAAGAATAATTAAAATTCCTGCCTTAAATAATTAAATTAATTGTAAAAAAGTAATCTCAATATAATTTAATGTAATTTTATTAAAATTAATTTTAATTTAATTAATTTAAAATCTGCAGTGCTTACATATAAATATACAGGACCATATAAACTTTCTATCCAGTTTAAGAATTTTTGACAAATCCATTTCTCACATCAAAGGAGCAGAAAAGGCAGAGGGAGATGGAATCTCCTCAGCATCACCTGAGGTTTTCTGACCCAGTCACACCTGGAACTGCTTTTTCCATGGATATTTCAAATACCAGGCTCAGGAGAGTTTAAATGGGGTCAGGGAAAGAAGGGGAAAGGGGGAAATTTGCACAGATTTCATTCTCTGAGCATACAAAGGGAGAAATTTGCAGCATTCTTCCCAAAAAGAAAAAGGAAAAAAGTCCTGTAGGAAGGGCAGAGAGGACAGAACATGAAACTCCACATTATTTTGTTTTTGAGGTGTTGGGATTGGGGTTTCTACACCCTCCACTCTCCTGCCTGAGTTGCAGAGTTCAAAAGGATCAGAGGAATCAGCATTCAGGTTTCCACTGCACTAAGGATTCACTCTATTTTCCTTTTAAATTATGAATTGTCACCCCATTATTGCTCTCTTAACTTTGCTTTGTGACTGACTTGTATAAAGCTGTATTTTAAAAGCTACAACCTAACACTAAGCTGACATTATTATTGATCTTACCCTATGCCATTCCATAGGGTAAATCCCCTCTTTGCAGCATTCTTCCCTAAAAATGTTCACGGGCTACACTTCCAAAGAAGGAAAAGGGAAAAGAAGGAAGGGCGGAGAGGACAGAGCATGAAACTCCGCTTTATTTTGTTTTTGAGCTGTTGGGATTGGGGTTTTTTCACCCTCCACTCTCCTGCCTGTGTTGCAGAACTTCAAAAGGATCAGAGGAATCAGCATTCAGGTTTTTCTCTGCACTAAGGATTTACTCTATTTTCCTTTTGAAATTATGAATTGCTTATCACCCCATTATGCTCTTATTGCTCTCTTACCTTTGCCTTGTGACTGAATTGCATAAAGCTGTATTTTAAAAGGTACAACCTAACATGAATCTGACATTACTATTAATCTTACCCTATGCCATTCCATAGGGCAAATCCCTTCTTTGCAGCATTCTTCCCAAAAAGAAAAAGGAAAAAAGTCCTGTAGGAAGGGCAGAGAGGACAGAGCATGAAACTCCACATTATTTTGTTTTTGAGCTGTTGGGATTGGGGTTTTTTCACCATCCACTCTCCTGCCTGAGTTGCAGAACTTCAAAAGGATCAGAGGAATCAGCATTCAGATTTTTCACTGCACTAAGGATTTACTCTGTTTTCCTTTTGAAATTATGAATTGCTTATCACCCCATTATTACCTTTTGACTGAGTTGCATAAAGCTATATTTTAAAAGGTACAATCTAACACTAATTTCACATTCAACAGGGTAAATCTTTGCAGAATTCTTCCCAAAGAAAGAAAAGGGAAAAGTAGGAAGGGCAGAGAGGACAGAGCACGAAACTCCACTTTATTTTGTTTTTGAGGTGTTGGGATTGGGGTTTTTTTTACCATCCACACTCACCCTTCCCTCCTCTGTGACTCACAGCTCTCTGATGGGCCAGGAGCTGTGGGTATTTATGAGCCAAACGTGTTCCAACAGCTCAGAGAATTTTAGAAACAGCTTCCAGCAGCTCTGGAGAGCCTCAGAGCAGCAGGTAGCCAGGAAAGACCATGGTGCTGCCAATTTTAACAGCAGAATGATTTGTTCTCTTAAAAAAAACCCTTCACCTTTCATTGGCTCCTTTCTTTACCAAGGAGAGATTTGGGTGGGGAATAGAGGGAAGAGTCTCTTCTGTGCAGCCAGATGGAATTCCAAACCCAGTTAGTTTAGGCAGGGAGTTAAGGGGAAGATGTCAAAATATGTTTTCCATTAAGGTAACAGCGGAAAACACGAGGTTTAAAATACAGTATACAAACAATTCCTGCTCTGCTACCAGAACCTGAGCCAACAGGAGGGATTTGATCACCAGAGTTAGCTTAAACCAACAGCAACAGAGTTGTAAGTCAGAAATTTGGTATTTTATTCTGAAATATTTGCTCGGGGTGCTGCTTGCCATCAGACTTCAGTCAAAATAAGTCTTAGCAAATGATATGTTAAACGATCCCATCTGCCTGTTTCAAAGGCAAAAAAAAAAGCCAAGTAGATTTTGTTAATCCTGAATTTCCAGTTCAGCCTTCCAATTGAGAAGGGACATTTTTTGCTCTTATTCACCATGTGAGAGTAGCAATCAAGGCATTGACAGCAAATTGTAACAATTAATAGAACATTGATTTTTTTTTTTTACTAGAGAAGTTTTACTTTATGCAGATGGAAGGGAGGAAAAAAAAAAGAGCACCATCACCTTCCCTGCACCTGCACTTAGGTGCTGTGGCAGGAAGCACTCCAGAAGGAATAATTCTCATTTTTCTGCGCTCAAAACTGAGAGGTTTTGTTTCTCTCAATCATTTTGTGCCAGTGTTGGGTGATTCCCCTCCAGGAGTGACACAAAGGTGCAGAGGGAGCCTGGAGTGACACAGCTCAGGAAATGGAATCGAAGGAGCAGAAAGAGGGGTTTGGAGGAATCACTGGGAAAGAGGCAGGGACAGCTGAGAGGAGGGGAAGGGGAAAAGGGAAAAGTGGAAAAGAGGAGAGGGGGACAGGGGAAAAGGGGAAGAAGGGAAAGGGTGAAAAGGAAGAAAGAGGAGAGGGGGAAAGAGAGAAAGAGATAAGTGGAAAAGGGGAAGAGAAGAGAAAGAAGGAGACATTTAATCACATGGTGTTTGCAGCCTGGCTCTCCAGTCCTGCACTCGTGTGTGCAAGGGCCAAAGCTGAGGCTGGACAGGGGGACAGATTTTTTAAATGAAAATACTGTGTTTTTACAACATTGGACCTTATTATTGCCTATATCTTCTAAGTAGTCTGCACACGCTCCTGTTTTGGGGGGAAATCATTCTTCCAGGGAACAGACAGTAGCTCAGCTCTTATATTAACTTTCTGATGCAGGAAAAATTAGTAAAACTTTTATAAATCTGAGAAAGATAAAGGTGTAAATATCACTGCAGAGTGGCCACAGGTTGTCAGTTGTCACCGACTTCCAGTTCACTGCTGTGCTATGATGGTTATAAACCTGAAGTGTAAAGTGGAAATTCATCCACAGACAATTTACTTTTCCCCAGCAGAACATTGCATGATGTTCTGGCTAATCACATAATTCAATCCTCATGTATTCACAGATCACTCAGAAACCAGGAGAATGCATTCAAAACGTTCACTGTGTGGAACATTTCATTGCCCAAACATCACAATATAAATTCAAGCAAGTAGCTGCCAAAAGAAAAAGTCAGAACAGAAATTCCTTAATGATTGACTAAAGAGAGACTCATCACCAAGGTATTAAGTAATTCTTAGAGGAAAGTGAATTAGAATTGCAGTGTATGATGTATTAATTATTTGGTGGCAGTTGAAGAAAAAAGCTTGGGTTTTTAGGACACAGCTGGAGGAATTTAACCCATGATATAAATTGACTTTTTAAATGCGCAAAAAGGGAAATCTGAGTTTCACTGGGTCTTGCAAGCAGAGCAATATGGTACAGAAAGTTTTACCCATCTGCAGTTCATTTTTGTTCCAAAATTCCCTTTTTAGAGCATTCTAGCTGTGTGTTGATCTAGACTGTAAAACAGCCTGAAGAGTGATACCAGAGTCACTTCAGCAAGAAATGCCCCAACCACTATTTCGCCCAAATTTCTGTAATTAAACTATTTTTCCGGGGGTCTGTTGGCTGTTTTCCCTCTCTGAATTTTTTCAGCACCAAAACACAGCTCTGAGCATCATCTCTGCATCTCCAGCAGCCCAAGCCCTGCAGGATCCCCACCCCCAGCAAACTGGGGGAGGAAATTTTTAAATAGGAAAATTCTCTGGAGAGGGGTTTTTCCTAAGGGATCATTTTCAGAGAGCAGAAAGAAGCCAGGAGGTCCCTTCCAACCAAACCATTCTGGGATTGTCTAAGTGCCTCTCCATGAAATATTCCAGGAGGGCACAAAACAGAAAAATAGTGGCACCATCCCAAAAAAAAAAAAAAAAAAAAAAGGAAGGAGAATAATGACACCATCCCCAAAAAATGTGTGTCTTGTTTTGATCAGTGAGTAAAGCTACAATCACCTGAGGCTCTCAAAGCACTTTAGAAATATTAATCCTTAGGAGTTTGCCCATCTTAACTTTCTGGGTTCTAGGGGAAAACAATAACAACGGCACACAAAAAAAAAAAGCCACAAAAAACCCCCAAAAACAAACAAACAAAAAACCCCACCAAAAAAACCCCAAAAAACAAAAAAACAAAAAACAAAACAAAAAACACCCCAAACCCCTTACCAAAATAAAAAAAATAAAAAATAAGAAAAATAAAAAAACCCCAACAACAACAACAAAACACATACAAAAAAAAAATCCAAAAAAAACCAAAAAACCCCAAAACAATGGGGATTGAATTATTCTCTACTGGAAAATGGAAATGAAAGCACAAAGCAAATAAAGCAGAGTTTCCCAAACACATTTTGAAGTGCCAAAGGATGTGAACTGTGGATCAGAAGAATATGGGGCTGGCTAGATCAGAGATTAATTTATGCCTCAGGGGACTCCTGACACAGGGGAGTCTAAGGTGGCACAGAAACCCCTGTGAGGATGGAGTCCAGAGGCCAAAAAATGAATCAGAAATGTGGAATAAACACCCTTGGAGCTGCACTTGATCACAATTCACTCTTGGAAATACATAATGTGTCTGTAAATGTATGTATACATGTATATTTTATATATCATTGTACATAAATATCTAGGAAATAACCCAAATCCCACAGACACTGATAGAGCTGCAGCCCCAGGATCTGAAAACCCAGAGATTTTCTTGTGACAATCACACCTTCAGATGTTTTGATATGAAAATGTCTCCTTTCAGTCCCCAGCAAGGAAGTGGTGATTTTGATTATCACAACCACAGAGCCTGCAAGGAATCTATGGGGCTAAAGGCAAAGCACATTTCCCCACAGGGCAGCAGTCAGGGACTGCAAAAATCCTGAGCATGATGAGGGGGATCAGGTTTGTATGGCAGATTTCACACATGAAAAGGGACAGAAAAGGACAAATTGGTCCACAGAGAGACTCACTGCAACCCATTCCCTGTCTTGGCTGTGATCACAGAATCATGGTGATGCCTCAGGTTTGAGTTTTTCTATTTTTCAGGTTCTGTGCTGCTTTAGTGGGTGGGTCTGGGTTCACATGAGGGGATGGTGAGCTCTGTGCACAGAGCAGGGAGACAAAACAATTCCTGCTCCAGCTGGGCACCAAGGACAAATGATCCAAATCTCAGCCCAAGAGCACCAACAACGTGGGCTGGAGAGAGAAAAACAAGCAGGGTGGGACTGCATGGGCTGGGGCTGGAATTGGACAATGAACTGCAAGATGCAAATGGAGCAGAGCTGATCAAAGTGAGAGAGCTTGTGACCAGTGGGGCATTTTGTGACCATTTTGGTTCATCTTGGGTGCAGCCCTGGCTGGGCTCTTGTGCTGCACAAGGTGGATCCATTGAGGCCTCCTGCTAAATCCCTACTTTATTAATTAACTCTGTGCAGTCCTGTCCCCGCAGGCCTTGTCCCCAGTCCCTCTGCAGCTCTCCTGGAGCCCCTTCAGGCCCTGCAGGAGCTCTGAGCTCTCCATGGAGCCTTCTCTTGTCCAGGTGAGCACCACGGAACAATTCCTGCCCAATATCCCATCTAAGGGGGATTTTTTACCACCTAAATTTCACTTCTTTAAGTGGGAAGCCATTCCCTGTTTTTGTCCCTCCTTCCCTTGTCCCCAGTCCCTCTCCAGCTCTCCTGGAGCCCCTTCAGGCCCTGCAAGAGCTCTGAGGTGGCCCTGGAGCCTTCTCATCTCCAAGAGGGCACCCCTAGCTGTGCCAGGGAACAATTCTTCCCATCTAAATGGGATTTTTTTCCATCTAAATTTCACTTTTCCCAGTGGAAGCCATTCCCTGGGTCCTGTCCCTCCAGGCCTTGTCCCCAGTCCCTCTGCAGCTCTCCTGGAGCCCCTTCAGGCCCTGCCAGGGGCTCTGAGCTCTCCCTGGAGCCTTCTCCTCTCCAGGCGAACACTCCCAGCTATGCCAGGGAACATTTCCTGCCCAATATCCCATTTAAATGGTATTTTTTCCCATTTAAATGTCACTTTTCCGGTGGGAAGTTGTTCCCTGTTCTGTCCCTCCATCCCTTGTCCCCAGTCCCTCTCCTGGAGCCCCTTTAGGGCCCTCAAGGGAATCTGAGCTCTCCCTGGAGCCTTCTCCTCTCCTGCCAGGGAGCAATTCCTGCCCAATATCCCATGTAAATACGATTTTTTCCCCATCTAAATGGGGGGTTTTCCCATCTAAATGGGATTTTTTCCCATCTAAGTTTCACTTTTTTCAGTGGGAAGCCATTCCCTGGCTCCTGTCCCCGCAGGCCTTGTCCCCAGTCCCTCTGCAGCTCTCCTGGAGCCCCTTCAGGCCCTGCCAGGGGCTCTGAGCTCTGCCTGGAGCCTTCTCCTCTCCAGCTGAGCACCCCCAGCTCTGCCAGTGGCTCCATGGGGTTTATCCCTAATTAACAGAGTTATTAACAGGGTTATTAACTCAAACAGCCCCGAGGTTCCTCACTCAAGAGGAACAGAGCCCATCCCAGCAGCCTGGGTGACGCAGCTGTGCTGGAATGTCCTGGCACAGAATAATGAAATAATTAATCCCCCTTCCTCGGCGTGAGAAGATCTCTACTAATTTAAATTAAATTCACTATTAATTTACTCAATTTATTTTAATTACTAAATTTAAATTAAATTGCTAAAATTAAATTGCTAAATTTAAATTACTAATTTTAAATTAAATTACTGAATATACTAAATTTACCAAATTTAAATTAAAATTCTTTACTAATTTCAAATGTATCAACTATTACAAACTCTAAAATAACAATTAAATGTTATAATACTTAATAATTATATAATTTAATATATATTAATTATGTATATAATCTAATTAATTCCTAAGTATGATCAATTTCTTTGATAATTATTATTATTATCAATTTCTTTGAGAATCAATTTCTTTCTTGTCGCTTCATACATTATTTTTACTATAATGTTTCCCCATAACAAAAAATACTAGTAGTAACAACTCATGTCATAAACATGGACCCCAACAGATCTCTGAGTTACACCAGGAGTAGCAACGACTTTGCTTCTGCAAGCCCAGCTCAGATCACAGGGGTGCAGGTCAATGTGACAGAGGAGGTGCCTAAAATATGAGGGTGAACTTTGCATTTCTGGTTTGAGGGGAGGTGTTTCTTCTATATTTTTCATATAGAAAAATCTACATTCTGAATGCAAGCAGCTGTGAGAGCTGGGCAGCCTGCAGCCCAGCCCCAGGTTCTTTAAGAAATATTCTGTGGAGGATATTTCACCTTCCTGGCAGGTGGAAGTCTTCTAACAATGGTGCACATCTGTCACATTAAGGAGAATAAATATTTGCTAGGAAGAAGGAAGCTCTAAAGACCAGCCTGGTGACCAGGAGCCATTATTTCTCTTATTATTTGTACCTATTAAAGAAAAATTTCCTCCCATGATTGGTCATTTAAGGTCATGAATATTTGAAAAGATCTGCATTTCATCTCCATTGGGGGGGAAGGGTGGGGGTTTGAACAGCACAAGAAATTGTTTAAATGCAAGACAAATTAGGCAGAACCAGTCCATGTGCACTTATTCCACATTTTACAGCCCAGAGGTGGATTTTGAGTTGTTTTTTAGACTGAACTATCCCAGACAGCTCAGGGAAGGAGCAGAAAAATATCCTTGCACAGAGCAGCGAGGTGCCAGTGCTGACAACAGCAGCTCCAGCACACCGAGAGCCTGGGCTTATCTCCCAACTGCTTCCTCCCAGCTTATCAGAGGCTACACAACCTCCCTTCACTGCCAAACAAGAGCCCTGGCCAACAGAAAATATGAGACTGTTGGTCAGAAAGGCCCCAGAGCTGCTGGAATATCCAGCTCTGTGCACAACCCATCCCTGCTTGCCATGAGCTGCACAGAGAAGGGTCACTGTCCACCTCACCACACATCTCCAGGAGCCTCCTGCTCCAGCCTGGCCTCACAGAATTCCAGAAGATCCTGAGCTGGATCCCACAGGGATTATCAGTGCAGCTCCTGGACCTGCACAGACCCCCCAAAACCTCACCCTGAGCATCCCTGAGAGCTCTGTCAGTGAGGGGCTGGGAACACAAACCCTGTGAGGAACAGCTGAGGGAGCTGGGGGTGCTCAGCCTGGAGAAAAGGAGACTCAGGGCTGCCCTCATCACTGTGCAGCTCCTGAAAGGTGCCTGTGCTCAGCTGGGGCTGGGCTCTTTCTCCAGGCAGCACTGACAGAACCAGAGCTCACAGCCTCAAGCTGCACCAAGGGAAATACAGGCTGGATATTAGGAAAAAAATATAGGTTGGATATTAGGAAGTTGGTGAGATCCTATCCTATAGGTAGGACATTAGGAAAAACCTAATTAGGATATTAGGAAAAAATATAGTTTGGATACTAGGAAAAATTGATCATTCTTTCAGTTTTTAACGGAAAGGGTGATGAAGTTCTGGAATGGCTGCTCAGGGAGGTGGTGGAGTCGCCATCCCTGGGTGTGTTTAACAAAGCCTGGATGTGGCACTGGGTGCCAGGGTTCAGTTGAGCTGTTGGGGCTGGGTTGGACTTGATGGTCTTGAAGGTCTCTTCCAACCCAGTGATTCTG
>VZSU01001129.1:57413-72195 GCA_013398715.1 Nesospiza acunhae | reverse complement strand
GCGCGGGGAAGCTGTGAGGGGGGGAGAGGGGGCGGGGCCTGCGCGATGATTTCACCTCAATAAATCACCCCCCCAAAAAAAAAAAATTTTTTTTAAAAGTTACTCTTCACGCTGTTAAACATTCCAAAAGGGCGGGCTGCCCATGGGATTGTTGTGTGGTTTTTTTTTTTAACCTCCTCCACGTGACATCAAGCCGTCGTCATGGCGACGGGGTGTGACGTCACCGACAACAACGGGTGGGAGCGGGCGGGGTTTGGGGCAAATTGGGGGCATTTCGGTGAAATGCTGCTCCCTCCCGAATTGGGGGAATTTCGGTGAAATGCTGCTCCCTCCCGCCCTCCGGAGCTCGGGGGGGTGATGCGAGGAGAAGCCCTGGGACAGAAAATCGTCCTGCACGGACAGACGGACAGAGCCCCACGCTGGGACTGCGGCACCGGGACCTGGAACTGCCGGAGAACTCCAGAGAGAGCCACGGAGGGGCTCCGGGCTGGGCGTGCTCAGCTGGAGAGGAGAAGGCTCCAGGCAGAGCTCAGAGCCCGTGGCAGGGCCTGAAGGGGCTCCAGGAGAGCTGCAGAGGGACTGGGGACAAGGTCTGGAGGGACAGGACACAGGGAATGGCTTCCTACTGAAAAAAAGTGACATTTAGATGGGGAAAAGTCCCATTTAGATGGGATATTGGGCAGGAATTGTTCCCTGGCAGGAGAGGAGAAGGCTTCAGGGGAACCTCAGAGCCCCTTGTGGGGCCTAAAGGGGCTCCAGGAGAGGGACTGGGGACAAGGGAAGGAGGGACAGGACACAAGGAATGGCTTCCTACTGAAAAAGTGAAATTTAAATGAGGAAAAAATCCCATTTGGATGAGATATTGGGCAGGAATTGTTCCCTCATGGAGAGGAGAAGGATCCAGGGCCACCTCAGAGCCCCTTGCAGGGCCCGAAGGGGCTCCAGGAGAGGGACTGGGGATAGGACACAGGGAATGGCTTCCCCCTGAAAAAAGTGAAATTTAGATGGGAAAAAATCCCATTTAGATGGCGAAGAATCCTATTTAGATGGGATATTGGGCAGGAATTGTTCCCTCTTGGAGAGGAGAAGGATCCAGGGACACCTCAGAGCCCCTTGCAGGGCCTGAAGGGGCTTCAGGAGAGGGACTGGGGACAAGGCCTGGAGGGACAGGACACAGGGAATGGCTTCCGACTGAAAAAAAATGATATTTAGATGGGGAAAAGTCCCATTTAGATGGGATATTGGGCAGGAATTGTTCCCTGGCACAGCTGGGGCTGCCCCTGGATCCCTGGCAGTGCCCAAGGCCAGGCTGGATGGTTCCTCACTCCCCACATCCCATCCTGTTTTATTTTGACAGTGAAACCCAGCCCAGGCTCCAAGTCACTCTCATATTTTTTGAATGCAGGTGCTGCCAAGGAAAGCAGCATTTTTTTATAAAGCTTTACGAAATATCTCTGTTTGTGGGTTTTTTTTGGGGTTTTCCCCTACAGTGAAATTCATCAGAATCCCCACCTCTTGCTCTGAAAAATCCCCATCAGGTATTTCACCATTTCCAGGATTGCTTTCCTGACATGCAATTAAAAAAAAAAAAAAAAGGAGCTTTTATGATGTATTTTTTCTGCAACGTTTTCTGAAAAGTATGTCCCAGCCTCAGCCAAGGAAGTGTGTGGAATTTGTACCCATGGAGACTCCAATAACACAGCCTGCTCCAAACACCACAGGATTATTACTTTTCTTACCTAACACTTCTGGAAAGGAGTTACTGGAAAAGGAAGTGACTGTGCGAGGCAATTTAAATTTTAGACACTGGTTAGAGAGCAGATTTGGGGTTGCTGTTCCTGCTTTTGGGAGATTACCACCAGAATTACACTGGAAAAATTAATGGAGTTGTGTGTCTGACCACTGTGGACACACTGAGTGAGCTTTGGAGAAGCTCCTCTGAAAAATAATTTTTATTCTGAGTGGGTTTTGGAGAAGCTCCTGAGAAAAATAATTTGTATTGTATTTTATTATTTTTATTCTATTTTATTTTTATTTCTAATTTATTTGAAAATATTTTATTTTAAAGGTAGTTTTTAATATAATTTTATTCTTAATGGGTTGTAAATGCTTACGCCGGAGATATTTAAAAAGAACAACTTTTAGGTGAGTGACACATCCAGTAGAAGATAAAATAGAGGTGGAATAGTTTTTAAAAAATCACCTAGAAAAAATAAACATCCACCTTTACTCCTGGAAACTGAGACCAGATTAATAGATTTGCCTTCAACACTCCTGATGTGTTTAAAGGTTGTTCTCATTCCTTCCCTCAATCTCTTGTTTTACAAATGAAGCAATCCTCTGGTTTTTAGACCTTTCCTAAAAAACACTCAATAAACAGCTATTTTTTAATCCTGTGGTCACTTATTCCTGCTTGAGCAGGAATAAATGCATTGGGTTTGGCCACACCGAGTTGCAGCACGCTGATTTTGAATTATCACTCAAATTTACCAGGAGCTGAATGAAATTCCTCAGCCCCATGTGTTGTTGCAGCTCTGTTACTTTTATTTTTTAGGGCACAATACCCCTCTGAACGGCGAAAAGAAATGCAAAACACATTTGGGTGTGCTCCTGTTCTTCCCAAAGTGCCAATTCCTGAGTGAAACCCAAAGCACAGGTGCCAAAAACATCCTGAAATTCACAGAATCATAGAGCTATTGGGGCTGGAAAAACCCTCTGAGATCTTCAAATCCACCCCAGCGCTGCCCCAACCCTGTCCCCAGGTGCCACAGCCAGTTTTGAACACTTGATAACGCTTGAAATTTTTGATAATGCTCAGCACAACACCTTTGGGACACCCTGCAGCCCATGGTGGTCTGGCAGAATCACCACAGCACTTTTATTTTTAATTATTTTAAATTTATTTACAATTTTCTTGAGCCAAGCTGAGCACTGGGATGAATTTTTCTTTGTCTTTTCCAGCCTGATCATGAGCCAGATCTTGCTCCTCTCACACAATACCAGAGGCTGAGGGAAGGAGATTAATTTCAAAAAGTTGTAAAGAAAGAGAAGTTTGATTTTTCTCTTCCTTCTCTTTTCTCCCAGCTTGCTGCAGCTGTCTGTGCTACCCACAGGAGGGCACGTTCCTCAAAGCAAACTGGAATTCAGCTCAAACCCAGTCCTGCCCAAAGGATCTCATTGATTTACTTGATTTCACTAAAGGGAGGATTTAACAGAAAAACACTTTTCTGATGAAAGCAAATTCCTTGTAAAGGTAGCAGGATCCTTTGAAATATTGTCTTTAGCCATGAAAATTGTTGTTGTTTTGGGTGCTGGAAATGAAACCTGAAATGAAACTATTCCTTTAAATTGTTTCCTGTGTGAAAAAAAATTCCCCCAGAGGGTTAAAACCAAAAGAAATTTTTAAAATTGCCTTTGGGATTTTTTGCTTAAAGAAAAAGTTTTAAATGGGACAATCCCCATTCCAAACAGGGACCAAACAGCACCTAGGAGATTTCTGTGTTGGCTTCCTCCCATCCTTGGAGGTGTTTTCCAACCCTAATGATTCTGTATTCTAACCCTAATAATAACCCTAATAATTATTATTCTCTCCGTGCTGTGTTTTGCTGCTGAGTGTGCTCAGTGCAGAGCACTTGGAGGCTGAACTGGTGCCTCTCTGTGTCCCCTGTCCCACAGCACCCTCCCCTGCAGGTTATGAGGATCATCTCATGTCTCATCGTGGGTTTCCCCTTTAAAATATCAGCCAGAAAATGAAATTTCACGATCATTTCATTGCCAATCATTTCAATTTGTGGTGCACATAAACAGGTCCTGCTTTTGCAGGCAGGGAGTCACTCCAGAGCTGCACTTGGGAATTAAATCTCCATTTAATCTCCATCCCACCTATTTCCAAGGAAATTCCAGTGAGACTGGTGCAAACTGCAGCTTTTTCCTGCCACACTCCTTGGGCCCAGCCCTGGCTGAGCTCCGGGGCTTTGTTTTCTGCACCACAAACTCCACCACAACAACATCCTTCAGTGCTTGGGGCTGGCCTTGGGAGGAGAAATCTGTGCAGTGTGGCTGTGCCAAGGAAATTCCAGACTGGAATTTCCCTGTCCTGCTCTGCCCAGCCTCTCTCCAGAAGGACAATGAATCCCAGGCTGTTTTGGGATCTTTTTCCAGCAGGATAATGAATCCCAGGCTGTTTTGGGATCTTTTTCCAGCAGAACAATAAATCCCAGGCTGTTGTGGGATCTTTTCCCAGCAGGACAGGGAATCCCAGGCTGTTATGGGATCTTTTTCCAGCAGAACAGTGAATCCCAGGCTGTTTTGTGAACTTTTCCCAGCAGAACAGTGAATCCCAGGCTGTTATGGGATCTTTTTCCAGCAGGATAATGAATCCCAGGCTGTTTTGGGATCTTTTTCCAGCAGGGCAATAAATCCCAGGCTGTTTTGGGATCTTTTCCCAGCAGAACAGTGAATCCCAGGCTGTTATGGGATCTTTTTCCAGCAGAACAATAAATCCCAGGCTGTTATGGGATCTTTTCCCAGCAGGACAGGGAATCCCAGGCTGTTTTGGGATCTTTTTCCAGCAGGGCAATGAATCCCAGGCTGTTATGGGATGTTTCTGCAGCAGGACAATGAATCCCAGGCTGTTTTGGGATCTTTTTCCAGCAGGGCAATAAATCCCAGGCTGTTATGGGATGCTCTGTCCTGTCCTGGCAATGGCCCAGAGCATTTTTTCCTCAGCCTGGAAGCAAACAGGTGAGTGCTGAAGAAAGAGAAAGAAGAGAGGATGTTCAGCCCTTCCTGTGCTCTTTTTTTCCTGTCTGCCTTGGGTTGCATCCCAACAATCCCTGGCAAAGGCTTCCCTGCACAATGTGGGATTTGGGAAGATCACTCTTCCCAACTTCACATCTTCCCCCTAACAAGTTTTTTAGCCCACCTAAAACCCCAAATGCTCTCTTTCCCCCCACCCTGGAAATTTCCTTTTATGAGATTTAAAGACCAAGCATTTATCTGCAGTTTTATCTGTTTGGTTTGGCTGTAGCTGCCTGGAAATTCCACAAAAAACCACTGGATAAAGTAATGGAAAAAAAAACCACAGTGCCTGTGGGATTTTTGTGTGCCACTCCCTGCAGCTCCTGAGCCCACAGGAGGAGGATGTGTCCACAACTGGGATGAAATCAAGCGCAGTCAGACTGATATGACTGAATCCATGTGTAATTCTGTGGAATTAAACCCTCAGTGGCTGAACAGCCCCTGTGCAGCGCTTAAATGCAATTTCTGCACAAAGCACAGGTTTGCTGGGGAGTGAGACAGAGACAATACAAAGCAACACATTCCATTCTCAGAAGGCTTCTACAGTAAAATCAGAAGGAAATGATTGGCATCCATTGATTCAGAATGCTGAACAATTGCCTTATTAAACTATACTACATTACATTAATACTATATTATAACTATACTAAAGAGATACTGTCACTGTCATATTTTCTGAAAAGTCCCTTTGTCAGGATTTCTTCTCCTGGGAAGCTGAGAAGCCTCAGAGAAAAAGGAAACCAATATAATCTCCTTTGTTTCTCCTGTGTTTTGCTGCTTTGGAATGTGGTTGGACATTGTTTACCAACAGGTGATTGTTTGATTGGTTTCATGTGAATTGCTTTTACTTAATGACCAATCACTGTCAGGCTGTGTTGGGACTCTGAGGAGTCAGTCACAAGTTAGTATCTAATAATTAGTATCTTATATAAGTATATGTTATAAGTATATATATAGTATCTTATAATATATAAGTAAATATATAATACTATAATAATTAATAATATAATATAATATAATATAAAAAACATAACATAATATAATAATAAATTAGCCTTCTAAGAACATGAAATCAGATTCTCAATTCCTCTTTTGTCCTGAGGACCCTGAAAATACCACAAGATACTCTACTATACTATACAAAAAATACTAAAGAAAACTCATGACTGTTTCCAGACAGTCAGGACTCAGCTTTGACTCAATTGGCCAAGGAATCAAAACAATCTTCAATAGAATCCAAATTACTTAGATAAACAATCTTCCTAACACATTCCACACGTGTAAGAACAACAGGAGCAGCAAGTAGAGATGGGAATTGGTTTCTCTTCTTCTCTCTGTGCTTCTCCAGGAAAAAGCCTGAGAGAGAATGATCTCTCTCTCTGTTCAGAGAATGTGAATGCCACAGCTTCAAACCTGTTTTTATTACAGCATGCATGCTTTTTATACCTTCTTACAAAGCTCATAAGTTTACACTTTACTCATTGGTCAGGAAAGACAAATAAAATGTTTATTGGAATAGTTGCAGGTTTCTCCTATTTATCCTTCTTTCTTTCTTGGTTTCTATGTCAACGACCTTGGTAGAAAATTCTTTTAGGGGTAAACATGGATCCTTGTATCAAACTTCTCTCTGGCTCCCAGAAGTGGCTGTGAAACCTCTCATTTCCACACCTCTCACTTCCATAGGTGCTGGAGCAGAGTGCCCAGGAGCCCTGAGGGAGTGCTGGGCAGGATCCAAGTGAAGGTCTGGGAGATGTGGTGGGAAGGGGGCACAAAATCAACCAAACACACCGTGATGGCACCTTCAGCACCTGCATGGCAGCGAGGAAGAGTCCCTGGGGCACCTGGAGAGAGCCTTCCTCATCACACCGGTGCTCCAGAGCCTTTCCTAGCTCCATTTCCTTCCCTGGACATGCTCCAGCCCCTCTAATCACGAGGGGCCCAAAACAACCCAGGATTTGAGGTGTGACCCCAGTGTTGGTGAGGATGGAACAGGGAAGCCTTATAAATATGATTGCCTGGCAAAAGATTTTGAGAATATAGAAACTATAGACAAGATTGAAATGAAGGCAACCTTTGAGATCCCGTAGTTACTGAACAACAGGAAAACAATGGTGTGGCCGAGAAGGTAATCCCCTCTTGATGAAACAACACCCTCTGCAAGCAGGCAAGTCCAAGGGTCAGAAGCAGACCCTGCCTGCTCAGCAGGAGGGGTCCAAAGAGGAGTTTTTAGGGTTTAAAGTGTAACACAGTATGGTAATGTAGTGGTTCTTATAGGCTGTATGGAAATGCTGTAGGATTTGTATCCTGTACTAGATTGGTTAGTGAGAATCAAAATACTCAACACAGAAGATGATTTAATGTATTGTAAAGGGAACTTTGGT
The DNA here is from genome assembly GCA_013398715.1 of Nesospiza acunhae. Lineage (NCBI taxonomy): Eukaryota > Metazoa > Chordata > Aves > Passeriformes > Thraupidae > Nesospiza > Nesospiza acunhae. The sequence goes on along the minus strand of VZSU01001129.1, from coordinate 65,014 downwards.
CTCTCTCTTCGCTCTTTTTCGCTCTCTCTCTGCTCTCTCTCTTCTTCTCTCGGCCCCGCTCTGAGCTGCGGCTGGCAGCTCCCAGCAGGGCTCTGCACCCACACTTTTGCAATAAATTGCATATCCACGACCCAGCTTCAGAGATCTCTCGTCTCCGTCCATCCCAACCGTGCAAGAGACCCCCTGCCACTCCTACACCCCAGGATCTGAGGTGTGACCCCAGCATTGCCCAGCACAGGGGACACTCACTGGTCTTCTTGGCTCCCTGGGCACACTGCTGGAAGCTTGGAATGTGAATATTGAGCAAAAACGTTTGGTTTGTTGACATGGGGAAGCTCAATATCCTGGTGGCTGTGAGCTTCTTAAACCTCTGTAACTGTTTCACTCTGGTGAGTTTATGTTTAAAAACCACAGCACGTGGTGATTAAGTGGCCCTGGGGATTATTAACATTTCAGGCTGAATTGCAGGTGCAGAGGTCTTGCACCTCATTCCAGCTCAGTCAACTGTTGGAGCCCTGACTGCTGAGAATTTCAGACTTTCTGTGCTGCCAGGCACTGACCCCCAAGAGAACTCTGCATTGACCTGAGGCTGTGGAGAAGCTTCCAAAATGGAATGATAGAACTGGGATTGTGGGTGTGGAGTTTGAACAGAAGTGTGTGATATCACAGGGTGGAAAACTTAGAGTTTAAGGGTTTAGAATACAGTAATATATATAAAGCAAGGTGGAGGTTTTAGGGTGGAGGCTGGTCCTTCTTCTCCACCTTTTTCATCTCCTCCTTCTTCACCTTCTTCTTCTTCTCCTTCTCCTCCTTCTTCTTGTTCTTGTTCTTCTCCTTCCTCCTCCTCCTTCTTCTCCTTTTTCACCTTCTTCTTCACCTTCTCCACTTTCTTCTTCACCTTCTCCTTCTTCTCCATGGGTTTGGGTGGTATTTTGTATTTGGACAGAAAAGTCCTCATTGCAGGCCATGAGTGATTAATTATTGGGTTAATTTTGGAAGCCTCAGGTCAATGCAGTGTTCTCTTGGGGGTCACAGTCTGTCAGCATAGAAAGTCTGAAATTCTCAGCAGCCAGGGTTCCAATACTCAGCCATCAGCAGAAAGTTGTCACTTTGTGCTGTCCCCTGGCTCCTGGAGTGGCACCTGGCCCGCGTCACCAAGGGACAGAGATGATTTCTGTGTCACCACCTCTGGTCACACATTCATCCTTTTCCTGTTACAACACAGCTTCACGTGGGAAATGCAAAGATAGAAACCCCCACAGACACAGGAGGGTTTGATCTGCAGCCTTGGGAGAAACTTGGATTGATGTAAAAATACAATACACAGACACTAAGCAGAAAAATCATAAACTTATGTTCCTAAAGTTGTAAGTAGGAATATGCTTTAAGTATGTGGGAAACTGTATTGGTAAGATGGTGAAGGGTTTATTAATTTAGGGGTGTAATTGTATAGAGTAGCTAAGAGTTTAGAAGTTTTAATAGAAACATATACACATGATAATAGCCTATTGGATAAAAGACTCCACAGTGCAGTAGAAGAAAGCAAAGGTGATAGGTTAGAAATCAAAAATAAAATAAAATAAAATAAAACCTCCCTATTTTTTAAAATAAAAACTTTGTGGCAACTGTGTTTTAGATTAGAAAGTTGTTTATGGTCTTGTAACAAAGAACTTGTGACTACTTTGAGCTATGGCTGACTGCTTGCTCCTCTAAAATCTCACAGCCTCTGAGCCTGATGTTTACTTGAACAATAAATTGTTTTTAGCTTCACTGTGGTCCCATCCCTTCATTAAAAACAGTAAAAATAAAAGCTTCAGAGGGGGTGGCAGCCAGGGCACAGCCTGGTTCTGCCTGGCAAACATTGTCACACCATTGCCACAAAGTCCCTTGGCTTGGGCAGGGGGGAGCAGCCCATTGCTCCAGCAGTGAGAGAAAAGACAGAATTCCATTTTTACTGAAGTTCTGGAGATGCAGTGGGGTTTTTTTTTCTCCATGCAACTTCTGTATCCATCCCATTTTAGAGCAAATGGCTTTCCAGCAAATTCTTTTCCAAAACTGGGGTTACCTGCAGGCATAGATAGTGTTGCAGTTTGGGTTTAAGTTTAATGCTCAGAGGATATAGGCATGGCCTCTGAAGTGAGGTGATACCTAACATTAAACTAAGTAATTATACAGCCAAGAAATCCTAATTCTCCACTCCTTTTCAGGCTTTATAAATATGTATTTCACACACTTCACTTTGCATATTGCAGAAACAGCCTTTGCCCGCTCTGTGTTGTTTCAAAATCCATGAGTATGCAGTTTTTAATGAGTTTAAAAAAAAACTAAAAAGGAGTTTATGCCCATGACAGGCCAGGGTAAATAGTTTTTGTCCTGTTTTATTGATGAGAATTGCAGAAGAGTCATTTAATCATAGAGGCAGATAAAGGTCACTTATCAGCTGCTGTGTCCTGGTGATGAGTCCTTGGCTTTGTTGATTTATGACAGTTGGGAGTTGGATATTAATCTAAAGCATAATTTGGTGGGGATTTTACTGTGTGTGTCTTTTTGTTGTGTTTGGGTGCTTTTGAGCTGTGTTTTTTGGGGGTTTTTCCAGTATTTCCCACGTCTATTTGCTGTAGACCATTTCACATGACCAGAAAAGATGTTGCAAGTCCTTGATGGGAAAGACACCACGAGCAGTTTAAGTGTGGAAATGACTCAGGTATAAAAAGACTCTTCTGTCTGTGGTTTCCAGCCTGTTTCCTCATCACATCCATCTTCTCCTCCTGTCCAGCTTCAAGTGCAAATTGCTGAAATATTTTATTGCCCTCCGTGCCCCGTTATCTTCCAAGTCAACGTCCTGAGGTGCAACAGCTTGGGTTGAGTCAATTGCCACTCTGGAGCTGGGAATTTGGGAGTGTTATCAGAGCAGTCCTAGCCCAGAATAGCTCCCAGATCCAGTGATAAAAGTGAAAATTATGTAACCTGTGTTGGGTAATTCAGATGGGCAGACAGGGCTGGCTCTGTTCCGCTGAAGAAGAAATTTCCACTCTCTGTGTCCACAGCTGCACGAAGAGATGATGGTAGGAAAGGAAAGAACCTGCAAATGGAAATTTCACTGGGCTGATGTTCTGTAGGGCACAGGAAAGCTGTGGCTGAGGTAAAGAAGAAGCAGCAGCCAGCCCATGTGTCACTACCAAACCTGTGCCCCAGAGTTCCTACCCTCAGTGATGTGGTGTGTCATGCACAAATCTGGGATCCCACAGCTCCAGATAAATCTGAATTTATCCAGGGCCTCTTATCCTGATGTCCTTCTTTGTGGGAAATGAATTTGTAGAGAATTTTTAAAGCTTAATAGAAGGTTTACATAGTATGTATTTGTATGTAAATTTTGAGATAAGTAATGTTAACTTGGAGATGTTATAGAATAAGACAGGCATTGTTGAGAGAGAAATATATTTAGAAAATCTGAATGATAATATATGAGTGATTATTTATACAATATAGTGTGGATTATAATATCTATATTGTCTCATCCTTCACATGAGACTGAAAATGAAAAAATAAAAGTTTTTGAAACACCTCTCAGTCACCCCATCTCTAAGTCAGAAAAGGGCACAATCCAACACTTCTCTTGCAAGGACAGCTCTGTCCCTGCTGGCATCTCCCCCTGCCTCAGTCATGTGAAATACCTGGAAATATCAAGGGGAGGCAGAAGCATGAAGGCATTATGGAATTATTTAAGTTAGAAAAGACCCTTAAAATCATCAAAGCCAATAATCTAACACTGCCAGCCCCCACTAAACCATGTCCCTAAGTGCCACATCTCCACATCTTTTAAACCCCTCCAGGAGTGTGAATACACTTCAGAAAAGGAGACTTTAATCACAGAGGTGCAAATCTGTAACATCCCAGCACAGGCAGCCCAGACACTGCTGTAACTCACCCAGGGTCATGAGCTGGAGGCTTTGTGTGTGTTCTCACTGCAGATTTATCAACAGGAGCAAAATGTTGGAGGTTTTGGTCTTCCCCTTGGGGTCCAGGCTGTGTTATCAGCAGAGCTCGAGGCTGCTGAACCTGCAGCCACCTCCTGTCTCCTGATCTTGTGGCACAAGGAGTGACAATCCAGCCAAGGCAGGCTCACCTGGGAAAGAAAGATACTGGACTTTTAAATAGGTGCTTTTATGTAATAAATTCAGATTCAAGCCCATATTAAGTAATAAGGAAATAAATTAGTTTCTGTAATTATTAGGTACATGGAGATAATGAAATATTCCACTCTATTGCCATAGTTTAAGTTTTGCATTGCATGAGGGATACATGACGTAGGATTTAATGAGATATTCTATTATTTTGCAGCGTTTTTTCACCAAAGCAAGAGAAGAAAATAATACAGATAGGTAAGAGACAGAGATAACTGCAATTATAGGTCTATACAATAAACTCTGTTTCCTATCTTACCTCTGCCCTGTTGCACTCCTTACATTTCAGTTTACTTTTTCTACACATTTTTATTCCAGTTAACATTTCTATCCGGAGACAAAACCATATCATATAAATACCACAGTACCCCAAATGACCTGGAGGTGACACAGGGACACATCCAGGTGGGTTTGGGATGTCTCCAGAGAGGGAAACTCCACATCCTCCATGGGCAGCTTGGTCACCCTCAATGTAAAGAAGTTTTTCATCATGTTGAGGTGTTTGTCTTGTGTTTTAGTTTGTGCCCATCACAAACGAAATTATTATTTATATATATTTATATATTTATATATTTATGTATTTATATTTTAATATTTTTATATGTATATATTTTCATATTTATATATTTATATAGAATTTATGGGATCCTCTCAAGCTGCACCAAGGGAAATACAGGTTGGATATTAGGAAAAAAAGTTTTTTACAGAAAGGGTGATGAAGTTCTGGAATGGCTGCCCGGGGAGGTGGTGGAGTCACCATCCCTGGGTGTGTTTAACAAAGCCTGGATGTGGCACTGGGTGCCAGGGCTCACTTGAGCTGTTGGGGCTGGGTTGATGATCTTGGAGGTCTCTTCCAACCCAGTGATTCTGGAATTGTGTGAATTGTGTGAATTCTGTGACTTCTGTGAATTCTCTCTCAGCCTTTTCTTCTCTGGGTAAACCAGGCCCAGCTCCCACAGTCCCTCCTCATCACAGAGATGCTCCAAACTCCTCATCGTCTTTGTGGCTTCACTGGATCCTCTCCAGTACCTCCTTGTCTTTCTTGAACCCTGGAGCCAGAACTGGACACTGCTCCAGATGTTCCTCACCAGGACCAAGGGCAGGAGCACTCCTGCCCTGCTGGCCACACTTTTCCCAATGCCCCCAGGGGTCCCATTGTCCCTCCAGGGCTGTAATTCCCTCCCAGGAGTTTCTCTGCAGAGTTTCCCTCCACTGGTTCACCCCCAGCCTCTCCTGGTCCTGGTTCCTTCTCTTTCCTGGAGCTGCTGGGGCCACCCTGCTCCTGTTCCTCAGAAAACAAGAGCCCTGTGGCTCCACAGGGGTTAATCCTGGCAAACACAGAGCTGGCAAAGGAGCTGTTTGAGCAGAGGCCACCCTGGTGCATTTGCTATTCCAAGCTCAACAGCTCCCTGCTTGTTTTTAAAGGGCTGTGCTGTGTTATCACCAATCAATAACAACTCCGAGCTATCAGCCCCTCTCCTGCCTGGGCCAGGGGTGTCTGAGGATCACCTGTGCCCATCTCTGCTCTTCACCACCAGCGTGGGCCCCTTTGGCCCCAGAACCAGCAGGGGTTCAGCAAACAGCTCAGGATTTACCTTGGGACTGATGCAACCTCGGTTTGATGGACAAGGACACGGGCAGCACATAAAACCCAGCTCGCCCCAGGTAATCTGTTGGCTCAGGGAATGGCCAAAAATAGATCTGGTGACTCCTGCCTCTTGAGTTAACCTTTGGGCTGTGCCCCTGGAGCTCTCCATGCTTCACTGGGATTGACATTCCCCTTGTCAGCACAGCAGGGCCTGGATGAGGACCAGGGCAGGCTGGAGAATGAGGGTCAGGAACCTGAATTTTACAGATCTCACCAACTTCCAGGCTGCTGTTTTTTCTTGCTCTCCAAAATAAATTCACCATCTGAATGAGAATGGAGTCAGGTCCTGGCTTTGGACCAGGGCAGGCTGGAGAATGAGGATCAGGAACCTGAATTTTACAGATCTCACCAACTTCCAGGCTGCTGTTTCTTCTTGCTTTCCAGAATAACATCACCATCTGAGTGAGGATGGAGCCACCTTGGAGGGGCTGCAGGATGGTGAGAGAGCTGGAGAGAGGTGAGGAGCTGCAAGGGAAGGCTCAGAGTGCAGGAGAACAGGCAGCACAACAAGAACTGGAGGTGCCTGGGCTGGAGGACAGCTCAGGGCTCCTGAGGCTACCCTGGCCCTGCTGTCCTGCTCTGCTGGAGCTGTTTTACAGCTGCAATATCCTCCAGCTGCAGCCTGACCGTCTGGCAGGAGCTGCCCCAATTACATATTCCTTAGGTTTGCTCATCAGCTGGAGTGGTGTGAACCAAACCCTCCCCTCCCTGGGTGAGTAGGAGGAGGCAGAAAAGAATTCACAGGGAAAAAAAACCCAAAACCCTGGGTGAGTAGGAGGAGGCAGAAAAGAATTCACAGGGAAAAAAACCCAAAAAACAATGGCTTGGAATTCTTGGTCTGCACCAGGAAAATAGCAGGAATAATTCATTTCACAGCTACAGCTGTTTTCCTAACAGGATAAACAAAATCCTGGCTTTTCTGCAGCCTTATCAGCCAGGAACAACTGAGAACAGTTACATGGATCTGCCTGATCATAACCCTTAAAAATACAGCAATAAGTAAATCAATATGCACTGTTGGACACCAGCTTAAACAAGCAAGAGCCAGGGAGGGCAGGACATGGTGGAGCTGCCACCAGATCACAGATTCTGATAATGAAGGGGGCCTGGACATCACAGCCAGAACTTGTGCTGGTGGCGCTGCTTGGCTTGTGCTGGATGGAAAAAAAAAGGTTTTAGAACACAAACCCTGTGAGGAACAGCTGAGGGAGCTGGGGGTGCTCAGCCTGGAGAAAAGGAGACTCAGGGGTGCCCTCATCACTCTGTGCAGCTCCTGAAAGGTGCCTGTGCTCAGCTGGGGCTGGGCTCTTTCTCCAGGCAGCACTGACAGAACCAGAGCTCACAGCCTCAAGCCGCACCAAGGGAAATACAGGTTGGATATCAGGAAGAAGTTTTTTACAGAAAGGGTGATGAAGTTCTGGAATGGCTGCCCGGGGAGGTGGTGGAGTCACCATCCCTGGGTGTGTTTAACAAAGCCTGGATGTGGCACTGGGTGCCAGGGCTCAGTTGAGGTGCTGGGGCTGGGATGGAACCCGGTGGAACAGCCCAGCCCCGGTGTCCCGGACACCGCGCCGGGCATTGACCGCGGGTAACCCACGCCGGGAAGGGGGCGTGGCCTAGCTGTTATTGACAGCCGCCTCTTCCAATCACGCGGCGATCCGTCTCTCCCTAACGCAGGAGGCGTGGCTTCACCTCTGCCCACCACCATATTGCCCAATGGAGTGTTTCAAACTGACTGAGTGGGCGGAGCAATGGTTTTTTGGCCACGC
>VZSU01001129.1:44845-57259 GCA_013398715.1 Nesospiza acunhae | reverse complement strand
CGGGCGGGCGTACAGCGAGGGGGGAAATTCTTTGTGGTTTTGGTTAAATGAACACAGGGTGCGTTGGAGGGGGGGTTCCCCCCAGGAGGTGGTCTGAGGAGAAGGGATGTCCCTTACCCTGTGCTGTCCGGGAACCCATCGTGAGGGACCGTGAGGGCCCCTGAGAGGTGGGGATGCTCTATGAGGTGACCTGAGAGTTTGGGATGCTCCACGGGGTGATCTGAGAGTTTGGGATGCTCTGAGATGTCCTGAGAGGTGGAAATGCTCTATGAAGTGACCTGAGAGGTGGGAATGCTCCAAGAGGTGACCTTGGGGTGCTCCACGAGGTGACGTGAGAGTTTGGGGTGCTCTGGGTGACCCCAGTGCTTGGGACACTCCTGTGCCGGCTCCCAGAGAACACAAAGCCACGTGTGGCAGCCGGCAGGAAAACAGGAACACAGAAAATACAGGGATTTTATAGGAACACAGAAAACACAGCCCTGAGCTTTCCTGCTGGGCCCTTCCCCGCTGTGCAGAAATTCAGGAAAGAGGAGCTCGACTGGGTGAATTCACCTGAAAGAAACATCCCTGGAGGAGCAAGGAGCCTGCAGTGGAGAGTTCTGTGGCTGTCTGCTGACCAAGCCATGGTCAGTGGGCAGATTGGATGAAAGTTTGACAAGAAAGTCTCACAGATGTGTGTGCTTAGCAGAAAGATTTTTAAATGTAGAGTCTGATGAAGGAATAGAGATGGAAGCAAGTTTTGATATAGAAGAAAAGAACTGCTGAGCCAGTCTTACTGGATAACCAAGGAGGCAAAGGGTGTGTTAGTTAGAAGAGGTTTTTATGGCTTAGAGCAAAGGATAAATCCACCTCAAACAAGGAGATGTTTTTACCAAGCAGAAAGATAGCACAGGCAAACAAGGCAGCAAAGTTGCAAGTAGAAAAAGAGTCGGGTGCCTGTCTGCACTGTTGACAGTCACTCATTATCCTAACAGAGGCTGAAATTGCTTTTCCTCCTGTTTTCTGCTCTCCAGCATCAGGAGGGGATGGGGCACTGCCCAGCACCCGTGCTCAGCGACAAAACCTTTAGTGCTCAGGAAGTTTTTATCACCGCCTCTCCTAAAAACCGAGTTTATCTAAGAGGAAGAAGTGTGAGTCGCTCAGCTTTTGTTTCCTCACTTAGTGACTCTTGAAAGGAACAGAAAGGCCCAGGTTTCGGTTTTGATGGTGATGTGGCAGTCGCCTGGAGCTGCTCTGGAAGGGAGAGAACGGATGTGGTGCCTTTACCAGTTAAAAGAGATCCGACACAGGAAACCGTGTGGGGCCGCGCTGGAAAATGTCAAGTGGCTGATAACGCGCTCGGTAATTTGAATTTGAATCGGTGTGGTTGGAGCTCTGTGTGTGTTTTAGGTAAAGGTGTGTCCAAAGCCTGTTGGAAATGGAAACTCCACTCCTACCCCCTTCACTGCCACAAGTTTTGCACTTTACTCAGGCCTTTATTTTGGTTTGTCAGTGAAGTGGTTCCAAAGAAACACCCCATTCCCAGTTCTTCTGGGTCAGGTGCTCCCTCAAAGCAGAACGCGTTTTTATTTAAATGATTTAAGGTGTCAGACAGGCCTAATTAAAAGGGAGGTTTCTTCCCCGCAGGTTTTTTGTTTGGGAGCGTGTCCTCCGTGTTCCTGAACACTGTGGTACATCACGGTGTGCTGATTCCTCAGGAAACAAAGTGGGGTGGGAGCATTTGGCATCCAAGAGTTACACCTGGCTCTGGTGAACCATGGAATGGTTTGGCTTGGAAAGATCATTCCCTCCTAACCCTGGAACTTGTGTGTTTTCCAGCGGCTGTGTTTGTGACTCGGCATCAGGGAGGGAAGGCCCGAGCTGCAGGGCTGAGCAAAGCTAGGGAGGGTCTGTATATATTGGGAAATATCTCTTCTAATCTGAATTTGTTGGCTAAAATGCATGTGTGGTTTGGGAAGCTGCACAGATTGCACTTCAGCTCAGGGCTGTGCACAGTGAGAGCAGAGCTCGGGGTGGGCTCTACCAGAGGAGCTTTTCCCTCTTGGGTGCCTACAAGAAAATGAGAGAGAGAGACTGTTTGAAAGGGGTGGAGTGCCAGGACACAGGGAATGGCTTCCACTGTCAGAGGACAGGAATAGATCAGGTATTTGTAGGAAGTACTTCCATGTGAGGGTGGGCAGGCCCTGGCACAAGGTGCCCAGAGCAGCTGGGGCTGCCCCTGGATCCCTGGCAGTGCCCAAGGCCAGGCTGGACAAGGCTGGGAGCAGCCTGGGACAGTGGGAGGTGTCCCTGCCATGGCAGGGGTGACACTGGATGAGCTTTGAGGTCCTTCCCACCAAAGCCACTCTGGGATGCCACAATTCCCTGACAGCAGGAGTGAGGACACCTCACCCTTTCCCTTGAAACTTCATTGCTGCACTAAGGCACAGTTGGCAAGACAAACTCTGTAATTAGTGCAGAGGCCAAAGCTTCCCTCAGGGGTGCCCTGAACCCCTCGTTGTGGGGTGCTGGGAAGGAAAGTGGGAGCAGCATTGCATAAGGGGCCAGGAGTGATGGCAGCTGCTGCTTTCCATCCCTCCTGGGCTCCTCTTGGGTTTTCCTTGGGCAAGAAAGGCCGTGGGGGCAGCTTGGGGGAGCAAGAGAGGCCGTGGGGGCAGCTTGGGGAGCACTGCGGGTGGCTTTGGGCTGCTCCGGGCCGGGAAGGGAACGGGGCAGGGCAGGGGAACAAGCTCTGGGCCGAGGAACCAATTCCGGGCCGGGCAGGGGAGCAGCTCCAGGTCGGGGAGGGGAACGAGCTCCGGTCTGGGCAGGGGGAGCAGCTCCGGGCCGGGAAAGGAGCAGCTCCAGGCAGTGGGAGCAGCTCCGGGCTGGGCAGGGAGCAACTCTGACCCGGGCAGGGGAACCAGCTCCGGGCCTGGCAGGGGAGCAGCTCCAGGCTGGGCATGGGGAGCAGCTCCCGGCCGGTCAGCTCCGGGCTGGTCAGGGAACAACTCTGACCCGGGCAGGGGAACGAGCTCCGGGCTGGGGGAGCAGCTCCGGGCCGGTCTGAATGGCTGCTCCGAGCACGGGGCTTTGGCTCCAACACCGTCTTCCCCCACTGCCAATGAACCCCTCCGGTGCTCCAGCCCACGACGGGTGTGCGGCAGCGCCTGCCGCTTATCCGTGCGCTTCAGAGCTGGGTTTTTCGCACACATCCCCCTCTCGCTGCTCATGAATTAAACTATTTCTGGCGCGGTGACTCGCAGGCTGTAGCGGAGCGTGGCGTGAGCAGCAACGTGTCCTTGTGCAGATGAGTAAGCGGAAAGGGGGACGTCCCTGAGCCTTCCCCCTCCCGGTAAAGGCGGGAGGCTGCAGCGTGCTGGGTCGGATTTATGACATAAAATACTCTTTTATAAAAAGACTTTCCTGTTCCTCGTGGAGGCGAACATGCCCCTCGCATCACAGGATTTAAACGTGTCTGTCTAATGCAGGTACAAAATAGCAGCCTAAAATCCACTTCTTAGAGAGATCAAGGATAATGGGATTCATCTCCAGTCAGCTTGAAATCCCTTGAAACAATTAAAGCTCAGCCTGGCGACTCATAAGCACCGAAGGCTTTTGATGAGTGTAGACCTTAAATAAAATCAGCGTTTAGAAAACGATGAAATCCCCCAAGACAAAGTGCTGAAAGCAGCGTGGGAGCCGCCAAAGAAAAAAAAAAAAGAAAAAAACCAAAAGAAAAACATCTGTAAAAGGCTTATTTTGATGCAAACAGGCTGAATGTGAGGTGTCCCCCCAGAGGGACCCGAAATCCCCGGCGTGCCGAGGTTGGCGGGCGGGTGTGGGGCCAGAGCCTCCTTAAGAGGCGGCGGTGTGGGGTGACGAGCCGCTTCCAATTGCGAGGCAGCAGCACATGACATAAGATGCTCCAGATCTGCCTCCTGGGCGCTAGTTTAAAAATAAAGGATATTACACGTCGGTGAGGCGAGGCTGCGAGACCGGCGATGCGCGGTGAGGCTGCAGGGATCGGGGGGTGCTGCAAGCCGAGCTTTTGGGACAGCATTTGGGGCAAAAGGAGCGTGGAATTTAAATGGTTCGGGGAGCTGTGGGTGTCTGGTTCTGCTGTGGGGTTTTGCAATGCCCACTGTTTTTCCTGTTGCCCACTGAATTTCCTGTTATTTGGTGCAAATGCAGCCTCTTTGGGGTTGCCTGGCTCACGTCAGTGGAGCTGCTTTGCTGTGACATGGGGCTGTGTTTGAATTTTTTCCAACCTGTTTTCTTTTGCAGGGACAGTGCTGTGTGAGTCAGACGCCAGGATGGCACTTGCAGAACCAGTCTCCTCCGTGGCTTATTGCAATTCAGCTCTTCAAGGCAGCTGGGAGGTGGCAGGGGAAGATGTGCTGCTCAACTCTTCACCCAGGTTGGTCTAATTTAGGATATTATTTAGGATTTATTTGTCTGTTTAGGGTTTTATTTACGCTTTTGTGACCTGTGTATATAGAATTGTATTCTACCATGCTTACTATGATTAATTAAAATGATTTTGGAAGAGCCCTGCCTCTTCAGGGAACAGCTCATGTGCTGTACCTACACTGATCTCAAACTCCTGCTGGTAAGAGGCTGCTTAGATTTACAGACTAAAGAGCAGATTAGGGTCTGTATCTCACCACAGCATAATGAGATCTAGCTGATTAAAACCTCTTTACCTAAATTTTTGGGGTTGCATTGAGCTACATGTCATAAGGGGCAGAAAAAGATGACTCGATGGACTGTGAGGGAAATAGCTGGGGCTTTTCTGCTCGTATTACTGGGTCATTTGCATGCTTTGATCATAAAAGCTGGTGGAGAAATGGTGCAGAACTGTTGCAACTGAGGATTAATTTGTGCTGAAAAATGTTCTCAATAATGAGGAGGGAACACGGAGATGGGAACATCTCATAATCCCCTAGGGGAAAATAAAGAAATTATTTACTCAGCCCCGGTTGCTGGCCTGCAGATTAGTTCAGAGAAGCAGTTCTGCTTTAGAACTGGACATGTGATCAGCCATGTCAGATCTTCCCTGGGCCTTGAACCTCCTCATGTGCCCAAAGCAGTCATAGTTGTGTGCTCCCTAGAAATTCAGAATAAATGTAGATTAGAGGGAAGAGATTTCCCCTTATCCTGAAATTCACGCAGTGCCTGTGCTGGTTGTCTTGTCTCTGGCCTGGCAGAAAGAAAATAAAGGTGGGACTTGGTGGGAGCCCTGCCTGGCTTGGGCTGAGGGGTTTGTGTGGGCCCAGAGGAGCCCTCAGCTGTGTGCAGCGTGACTGTGATGGGCAGAGTCAGGGCTCCTTTGTGCCCCAGAGCTGCCCCTGCAGTGTTTGGGGTTATTGTGATGTCAGGGCCCTTCTGGAAGAGCCTGGGCTTGGTGCTGCAGGTGCTGCTGTTGAGAAGGGAAAACACCGGCCTGGAGGAACAACACCTGAGTGATGGGCTGAGGCAAAGGGCCTGGTAGGGCCAGGCAGGATGGAAACTTTGGGTCTCTGCAGTGGAACCTTAACTCAGCTCAAACTCAGACATCAATGGTCCTGGCAGGGCATTGCCCAGGGCAGGGAACAAAGCAGCAGCTGCCTGCTTGGAGGGGGGGATTCCCAAATCTCACTGAGTCTGGCTTCCAGGTCCTGCTCTCAAGAGGGACGTGAGCCTTGATTGTCCCTTACCCTCCTCATTAGGGCTGTGACAGTCCAGCTTGGAAAGGGATGGACTAAGAACAGTTTTGCAAGCAGGCAAGTGGTGCTTCACCAGCTCCTGCAGGGCTGAAAGTGAAAGGACAGCTCAGATGGGAGGAGTGGCTGGAGCACATGGGGATGAGCCTGTTTCTGTTTCTCCCCAAGCATCTGGTGGGAGCCCTGGTTTTAATGGGAATACCTAAGAACAAGATTTCCCGTTGAATCAATTTCCTGCTCTTTTGCAGGAAATCTCTGTGGGTTTCCCCATGGGGTGACTGCAGAGTGTCCCCAGGGCCTCCCCTGTGGTTGGACTCACATATTGCAAACAGGAGATGAGTTCCAGACCCAAATGTCCCTTCCTGCCCCCCTTCTCCTCCTCCTCCTCCCAGCTGCAGGCTCTTTATTCCAGGCACCTGGAGCAGCCTTTAGGAATTAAATTATGGCTGTTTTTAGGATGATGTTTATGCATTCTTCTGCAGCTTGTCTGCAATGAAAGCTGCAATTAGGACAAAACTCATGTGTTCAAAACCAGCACAGGCAGAGCTTGCACACTCGGAGGGAGCTGTTCCATTGCTGGGGCCATGCAGGGCAGTGAATTAATAAAGTCACCTGCAGAACATCAGGAATCACTCTGACATCCAAGGACTGAGTGACATTAAGGGATGGAGCAAACCTGCCCGTGGCAGGCAGCCCTCAGTGCTCTCATCCAGGGATAATTCCTTTTGCCTTGCAGAACTGCTGAGCCACACAACAGCGAGCCAGGGGAAGATTCCAAGATTGAGGGATATCAGGTGAACTCACTCGGTCCCAAAGGTGAGTGGATGGAAGTTTGGGGACTGTGGGGTGCCTGAAATTATTATTGCAGTGAGAGAGGGTTTTTGTCAAACCATGACAATGGAAGAAGCAGCTCAGGTTGCAGGATGGGTTGTGCAGAAGTGTCTGGAACTCAGACTTTAAAGCACAAGGATTAAATAGGCAGTGCCAGTGCCTGGTGCTCATCTGCCAGGTACCAGTGTCCTGCTTTCAGTCCTCCTTAAAAGAAAAATAAATTTAAAATAGCAGAGTATAAGATGCAGGAAACTTTCACCTTACCAGTACAAGAGCCTTAGGGCAGCAGAGCAGGTTAGAGGGGATGTAAGTGGGAAATGTTTAACAAAATTTGAAAGTGCTCTAGAGGCTTCTAGTCTAAAAAACCAGGGCTCACATGGCAAAATTGCCCCGAAGAAAGGGTCAAAAAAGGGGTGTGGGAGGGGGTGTAACAACATTTGCTTTCATCTGCTTGAGACTTGCATTCCTATTGCTGTTATGGCAGCAGGAAATTTGTAAATCTATGATGCTGAACACTTTTCCTTTCAAAGCAGCCTCCCCCTCTCCTGGCTCCAGTATGTGGACAACACGTCGTGATGGAGAGGTCAGGCTGAGGATGGAAGAGCAGGGCCCTGGCAGCGAGGCCCCAAAGACTGTGCACCAGCTCTTGGAGGAAAGTGTCAACAAATACAGTGACTATTATGCCCTTGCATCCAAAAAAAATGGCAAATGGATAAAGCTGACGTATAAGATGTACTATGATGAGTGCTGGAAAGCAGCCAAAAGCTTTCTGAAGGTAAGAGTTTGTTGAGTTTTCTTTGGCATATTCACAGAACCCTAAAAACAGCATGGTTTGGGTTGGAGGGATCTTAAAACCCACCCAGTGCCAGCCCTGCCATGGCAGGGACACCTCCCACTGTCCCAGGCTGCTCCAAGCCCTGCCCAGCCTGGCCTTGGGCACTGCCAGGGATCCAGGGGCAGCCACCCTGTGCCAGGGCCTGCCCACCCTGCCAGAGAACATTTCCTGCCCATTATCTGGTGTAAATCTCTCTCCTTTTAATTTAAAACTGTTCTCCCTCTTCCTACCACTGTGTCAAAACAAACCAAATGAAACACTGTGTCAAAACAAAACAAAGTCAAGTTTAATGTTCACTCATTTTAATGCTGGAATGGCTGCAGTCAAGTCTATCTTAAATCTGCAAATTCCCTGAATGCAGATGAATCTTACAGTGACAGGGAAATACTTGAACATGCTCTGGACACTTTGGTATTTCATTTTTTTGACAGTTGCTTCCACATTTAACCGAGAAAAAAAGCATGTAAGGAAACATTTCAAGTGAGGTGTTTGAGATTTATGGCAAACCTGGACACTACCCCTCCAGAGGCTTGGAAAGGTTCATCTTTCTAAGACAAAAAGGGATCTTACAAACCAGACTTAAATGTCCTATGTGGCCCAGCCTTTTGCTGGTGCTGCTGGGATTAGGAGATTTAGAGACAGAAACCAACACTCCCTGTTTTTACTGTTGGAATCAAGTCTTACCTCTTCAGGTTAAGGCCAGCCTGGTTTTACTCCTGTGCTGGGAACTCCCACTCTGGGACAAAAGCAGAGTCTGGCTGAGGGAGTTAAAGACTGGGACTCCAAGAGCTGGAATTTCATAGCCAAGTGTCTCTGCCACTGTCTCAGGGTTTTGCTGCTCACAATGACCCTGAGATGTGTTGGAAAGTCTCTTTTCCCAGCCTGGCGCTCAAAGGAGTCAGAACTCTCCAGTTCTTGGTCTCAAGCTTGTTTATTGTAACTTATCTATAAAATTTTTTCTCCTGTCCAGCTGAGGTCTGCTCAGCAAGACAGAGACACTCTGGCCACCCCTGGGGTGGTGTTATCTTTTTATACTAAAAACTACTTGTACAATATTTACCATAACTTCCCAATACCCATCACCTATGTTAGACAGTGAGCTTCTACTCTAAACCAATCCAAAAGTGCCACCATCACACCAGAAGATGGAGGCCAAGAAGAAGGAGGAGAAAGGCTGGACACACCCAGTTCCCTCCATCTTGCCCCCTTTA
Source organism: Nesospiza acunhae (assembly GCA_013398715.1). Lineage (NCBI taxonomy): Eukaryota > Metazoa > Chordata > Aves > Passeriformes > Thraupidae > Nesospiza > Nesospiza acunhae. The sequence goes on along the minus strand of VZSU01001129.1, from coordinate 48,698 downwards.
ACCCCCATTCTAAAAACCCCAAAAATCTATTTTTTCACCCTGTGATAAATTCACTGTCATTCTACCTAAACTCTTGTGGCTTGCTGATCTTCATACAAGGTTGGTAATTTGCTCCATGGGTCATAATCAAACCCACAGGTGTTTTGGGCTCTGTGCCAGGGTCTCTGAGCCCCCTGGCAGGGGTCTGGGCTGCTCAGGACAGCCAGAGGGATGCCCTGAATTCTGACACCACTGGAGCTTTTTGCTCTGGCCATTATTGATATCTGCCATTGCCAGCTTGTCCCAAATGTCCCAGGAGGTTCTGTCTGACTTCACCCCTCACCTCCTCATTGCCAGCCCAAGGTAACTGCTTGGACTGCAGGTTGATATTCCTGTGAGTGAATTCCTGTTAGTGAACCTGTCTTTCCAAGGGCAGAGCTCAGCAAATCCCTGTTTTCCTGCCCACTTAAAGTGGGACAGTGCTGTGAAACTTCCACTGGTTCCATCCTGGCTCCTGGGGGTGATTCAGTGTAAGAACATGAGCTCTTCCCTTAGTGCTGTGCTCACAGCAGAGATCTCAGATGCTCCCTGAGCTTTGGCCAGAGGAGAAGGCAGGTTGCTGTAATGCCATCTCTTGTTTGCAGCTGGGGCTGGAGCGTTTCCATGGAGTGGGCATCCTGGGATTCAATTCTGCTGAGTGGTTCATTGCTGACATTGGAGCTATCCTTGCAGGGTAAGACTCTTGTTTCTTGCCATGCATTTTGCTTTGGCAGGCAGGGAGTGACTGCAGCATTCACATGAGAAGCAGATTTTGATTTAAACCCCAGTAAAACAAACAAACAACACCCCAAATCCAATTGCTTATATTTGGATTTAATGAAGGTAGGTAGAAGCTGAACTATTTCATAATGAATTTATGAGAAAAATGAAATACTTTTTTTTTTTTTTAGCCAGCTACTTCTCTCAAAATAAGATGACCAGTAGGTTAATCCAAAAGCATTCAAGATGACCAGTAGGTTAATCCAAAAACATTCTTATGTACACAGTGATTAAGGAAATGCCAGAGAATCCCATGGCTGGATTGTGATATCTGCCTTCCACATGAGATATTTTGGTCCCTTGCACCGCTCTTGACATTTCCCATGCCCCAGAACAGAATCTTTCCTCTTGGAATTAAGCTCTCCCCTTTCTGTTGCCATTTTATGAGATATTGTTCTTAAATTTTTTTCTCTGAAATTTGCCAGCAACTCTGCTTGTCCTCTAACTCTGTTTTGCTTTTCTGTTCTGTTTTTTCCCTTTTCCAGGGGATTTGCTGTTGGGATCTACACTACAAACTCTCCTGAGGCCTGTCATTATGTAGCAGAGAACTGCAGTGCCAACATTATAGTGGTGGAAAACCATAAACAGCTGCAGAAAATCTTAGAAGTAATGATGTTTTTTAAATGGCTGGGGGTTACAGCAACCTGTTGACAGATGTGGGAGGGTAAAATGCTGTGGGAGGGCAGTGCTGGGCCTGAGAGCAGAGGTGAACTCCTTGGTGTGCTCCCTGCTCCAGCCAGGTGAGCTGTCACTGGCAATGTGTCTCATAAGAGGTTAAGTGGTGCTTTCACTCCTTAAAAACCTTGGGCTTCAAATTGAAGAAGCCAAAATGAACAACTGAGCATCTTCTAGGTTGTCTGGCACCGTCCCAGCTCAAATTATGACTGTTTCTAGTGAGGCAAGCCCATTCTTTCAGGAGCACAGATGGGATTCTCTTGGCTTTACATAAAGTGGCAAATCTGAGGAGCTAAGTGGGGTTACAGAGGTCTGAAAGGGACAAGCAGCATTTGCTCCTTCTCACAAATCTCCCTTTTTACACAGATTGAACACAGACTACCTCATCTGAAGGCCATTGTCCAGTATGGGGAGGAGATCAAAGAGAAGAGACCAAAACTGTACTCGGTAAGTCCTGGGTTTCTTCACAGCTTCTAAGTGCTGGTTGTGTTCAGCTGATGGCTGCAAGTACCTGTCACCTGCTCTGGGGCCTTGAACGTCTGGTGGGTGACATCCCTGTCCATGGCAGGCCCTTGGAGTGAGATGGTCTATAAGGTCCCTTCCAAGCCAAACCAGCCTGGGGTTCTGTGACTGTGATCCCTTGAGCTGGTGTTGGCTTTGGTGGGCAGGAGGTGTCTGCTGTTGTGCAACCTGGATAATCCATGTTGTAAGGGAGCTGTGAGCTTACTGACCTTGGCCAGACACCTTGAGCCCCACAGTTACTCCAGGGAGTTGCTACAGAGCTGTAAAGCTGCTGGGGGTGGGTCTGGCTCCTTTCTGCTTCTCCCTGTGTCAGCCAGGAAACACTTTGGGGTGACAGTGTGGGTTCACAGCCTCTTCCAGGGGTCTGGACAGGGAGAGCAGCTTCCTTCTCTTGGTGTGTAGTGAAGAGTTGTTGGGAAGGATGAAAGTTTGACAAGAAAGTCTCACAGATATGTGTGCTTAGCAGAAAGATTTTTGGATGTGGAATCTGAAGAAAGAATAGAAATGAAAGCCAGTTTTGATATAAAAGAAAAGAATTGCTCAGCCAGAATTACTGGCTAACCAATGAGACAAAGGGTGTGTTAGTTAGAAGGGGTTTTTATGACTTAGGGCAAAGGATAAACCCACCTCAAACAAGAAGATGTTTTTACCGAGCAGAAAGATAGCACAGACAAACAAGTCAGCAAATGTGGCAAGCAGAAAAAAGGTCTCAGAATTTTCCACTGCAAGAAAACTGAGTAACAACTTCTAGCTTAAACTGTAATGTACTAACTTTTAGTGATTGGAGAACAGTAACATGAATATGGTAATTATAGTAGTTATGATAGGCTATAGATAATAGTTAAGGTATAGATTGGTTCTACTGTTATTAAAATGCTCAGGAAAGAAAAGTATCTAATGCATTGTAACCAAAAGAAAAGTATCTAATACATTGTTACCAAAACCAAAGGGTCTCCAGGCCTGGCTGCAGCTGGAGCTCACAGCTGTAAGCACAGCTCTGTCGCCCACCACCTTGGACTGCTGGAACCTCTTGGATACAATAAACTGCATTTTGGAGAGCTGCCTGGAGTCCCACATCCCTCATTTCAGCTCTTACAGTGGCGCCCAACGCAAGGCACCATTAGTAAGAGCCCGAATGAGGGATGCAGAACTCCAGGCCTGCCTGCAGCTGGGGCTGGCAGCTGTGGGCACAGCTCTGTCACCCACCACCCTGGCCTGCTGTAATGTCTTGGATACAATAAACTGCATTTTGGAGAGCTGCCTGGAGTCTCACATCCCTCATTTAGGTTCTTACAGTGGCACCCAATGTGGGGCACCATCAGTAAGAGCCTGAATGAGGGATGTGGGTCTCCAGACCTGCCTGCAGCTGGTGCTCACAGCTGTAGGCACAGCTCTGTCACCCACGACCCTGGACTGCTGTAACACCTTGGGTACATTAAACTGCATTTTGAAGAGCTGCCTGGAGTCCCACATCCCTCATTTAGGCTCTAGCGAAGAGTTCCATTGTTCCTGTGGGTGATACCTCACGAAGGGGCTGAGCTGTTCTGTTCCCTGCAGTGGAGGCAGTTCATGGAGCTGGGCGGGGACGTGCCGGACGAGCAGCTCCGCGAGATCATCGCCACCCAGAAACCCAACCAGTGCTGCACCCTCATCTACACCTCGGGCACCACGGGGCAGCCCAAGGGGGTCATGCTCAGCCACGACAACGTGAGTGCCCAGTGCCACCCCAGGGGTGCTCAGGGACAACATCTTGAGCTGGGAGGGACCCTCAGGTGTATTTGTGGGGTTCTCAGATGGAGGGAATGATGCATCTGACTCCATGTTCTTAGAAGAATTTTAATTTATTATTTTACTTAAT
>VZSU01001129.1:9493-44602 GCA_013398715.1 Nesospiza acunhae | reverse complement strand
TTAATCTTATTATATTAATTAAATTTGTTATTTTATGATACTATATTATGTTAAAGAATACTATACTAAACTATACTAAAGAATACAGAAAGTATACAGGCAGGGGGCTAAAAAGATACTAAAGTAAAACTCGTGACTCTTTCCAGAGCCTCTACACAGCTTGGCACTGATTGGCCATTAACAGAAACAATTCACAGTGAAACAATCACCTGTTGGTAAACAATGTCCAAACCACATTCCAAAGCAGCACAACACAGGAGAAGCAAATCACATTATTGTTTTCATTTTTCTCTGAGGCTTCTCAGCTTCCCAGGAGAAAATCCTGGGCAAAGGGATTTTTCAGAAAATGTGATGGTGACCCAGAGGGATGAGTGCCCTGAGCTGGGAGCGACCCTCAGGGATCATTGATCCAGCCCCTGTCCCTGCCCAGCCACCCCAACACCCCCACCCTGAGCACCCCTGGGAGCTCCTGGAGCTCTGGCAGCCTTGGCACCATTCCCTGGGGAGCCTGGGCAGTGCCCAGCAGCCTCGGGGGGAAGAACCTTGCCCTGAGCTCCATGCCAAGGCCTGGCACAGCTGCAGCCCTTGCTGGGCTCCTGTCCCTGTCCCAGAGCAGAGCTCAGCCCCTGCCCCTGTGCCTGCCCTGGGGAGGAGCTGCAGCCCCCGAGGAGCCTCCCCTCAGTCTCCTGTGCTGCAGCTGAACGAGCCAAGTGCTGCTGCTGAGATCCCAGGACGCTGTAGCTGAGCTGTGCTGTGTGTGTTCTGTGCTGTCCCTCTCTGAAGCCCCTGTGGTTCCTGTTGCAGCTGACGTGGACGGCGGCGGTGGCCGCGCGCTTCATCATGCTGAGAGACGCCCGGGACAAGCAGGAGGAGGTGGTCAGCTACCTGCCCCTCAGCCACATTGCTGCACAAATGTGTGACATTTGGGCAGCCATGACCCTCGGAGTGCAAGTTTACTTTGCCCAACCAGATGCATTGAAGGTAAAAAAAAATAAGATAATAAACTTACACTCTTCCACCTGCTTGAGCTGGGGTGGGTGCTATTGCCAGCCGGGGTCTGTGTACAAATCACAAACGGGATGGGGCTGCTGGGAATGTGCCTTGAGCTGTTTTATTCTTCAGCATCAGTCTCATTACATGATTGTGACAATGGGAAGATGCCAGCAGCTCACATCCCAGGCAGCAGACACAGAACTTAATGTTACAACTCACTTTATAAGTTTTTTGACCAATCACGCAAAGCAAAAGCACATTGACAGTAGTTCTATCCAACCACTGTAAGCACACGTACCTTTGGTTAAAACAATGCTTGCTTATTTTGAATACAATACCTGCTTGTGAGCCTTAAAACACAATGCACAGAGCTCCATTATTAAGCTTCAAACTTCCTAATATCTTGCTAGATAAACTTTTCTGTAGCTTAGAGAGTTATTCTAGACAAGCGTTAATACACAGACCATTGTTCTATTTGCCCTTGCATTTCTATAGTTTAAATAATTTTTCTGCTGACCAATTTCATGGCTGCTGCTTAGCTCTAATCACAGTTCTACTGCCTCTGAGGCCTGCCTTTTGCAGTTTTCCCAAAACCCTCTGATTTTGTGGACTCCCACAGGTGCTTGAAACAAGGCTGTGTTATCTTGTGGCTCTGTCAGCTTTCCTAACTGGGGTTACTTTGCCCACTGACCAGCTGCCCCTGTTGGTTTGACTGGAGCCTTACCTTTACCTTTTGACTCAGTCACAAACTGGGAGAAGCTGACCCAGCACTTCACAGCTGGGGTCTGCTGAGTTCTTACCAGACACCTGGTGCCACATCAAGAACTGGTTGAGCAACAGCCTTGTGTTTGCTCTGCCCACATTGCACCATGGCCCCAGCTAAATCTGAGTCCTGAGTAAAGGATTCTTGTGTCAGTGCTGGCACTGAAAGCATTGACCCTTGCTCCCTTCACAATTCCCACTGGAATGCCTCAGGGCTTCCCTTCTCTTGGTGGTGCTGCAAAAAACAAACAATTCCTCAAAACTCATGGCAGACTCCCAAGTTTTTGCTAGTGACCAGTACTGACCTGAAGTCTCTACTGGTCACTAGCAAAATGAGAAGTGAATCACTTCTAAAAACTGCATTAAATCCTGCTTCTCTCAGGGCAGCTTGGTGGAGACCCTGCGAGAAGTGAGGCCAACTGCTTTTTTGGGAGTTCCTCGTGTCTGGGAAAAAATGGAAGAGAAAATGAAATCTGTGGGCATGAAAGCCTCAGCACTCCGACGGAAAGTGGCAGCGTGGGCCAAGGGAGTGGGGCTGCAGACCAACCTCAAGAAGATGGATGGGTAATTATGAGCTACATCTCGGGGATGCTGATGAGTTTTAGGAGAATCTTCCTGTCAGATCAGGGATTTTATTCCATCCAGGGGTTATATTCCATCCAGGATTCTATCTGATGTGACAGACTGCAGTGGTGTTCGCAGGGGTCCCAGAACGAGGGAAGAGACGAGAATCTTCACTCCATGTTTCAGAAGGCTGATTATTTTATGATATCTGTTATGTTAAAAGAAAATGATATATTAAAACTATACTGAAAGAATAGAAGAAAGGGATTTCATCAGAAGGCTAGCAAAGGAAAGAAAAGAATGATAAAATCTTGTGACTACTCACAGCCTTTACACAGCTGGCTGTCATTGGTCATCAAGTAAAAACAATTCACATGCTGGGTAAACAATTCTCCAAATCACATTCCAAAGCAGCAAATCGTGGAGAAGCTGAAACTTCTCAGCTTCTCAGGAGAAAAGATCCTGGCAAAAGGATTTTTCGTAAAATATATCTGTGACATTAGACCAGTGGCACTTGGACTCAAGGGGGAGCAGCAGGGGCTGGAGGGGGAAATAATCCATTATTTTATGGAATGAACTGAAGTAGCATGAAGATAAAAGGATGAGGGGGAGGAGTTCTATATTTTTTATGAACTGAAGAAGGATGAAGACAAAAGGAGGAAGGGGAGGAGTTGTAAGTGTGTCACTTTCCTGGTGCAGGTGCTCGGAGGAGCCGGTGAATTTCCGCCTGGCCAGGCAGCTGGTGTACAGGAAGGTACGCAAGGCCATCGGGCTGGACCGCTGCACCAAGTGCTACACAGGGGCTGCTCCCATCACCAGAGAGACCCTGGAGTTCTTTCTGAGCCTGAACATTCCTGTGCTGGAGCTCTATGGCATGAGTGAGAGCTCTGGGCCCCACACCATCTCCCTACCTCACGCCTTCAAGCTCGGCAGGTGAGCGCCCTCCTGGGAGCAGGGGAGGGGGTTCTGCCTCTGGCACGTCCATCTCTCCTGCTGCAGCTCATCCCCACAGCCTTGCTGCCACTGGGGAGCCACACCACAGGTGACATGTGAATTTACCTTGGCTGGGTTCTGTGGGAGCTGGGGAAGAAGTGAGGGGCTGGTGGGATGAAGGAAAAGTTGGTAACTCAAACCTACCCTTCATTCAATGGCAAATGACTAAAGGGTGCAGGGTGTCTTTGAGCAGCCACTTCCCTTTGTTCAGTCTGCACAGTGAAAGTTTGCTGCCAAGGACATAAATCTGCTCATTCCAAGCTCAGGTGAGAGAACAATGAGTGCAAACCAGCAGGTGTGTGAGCACTGATCTCTGCAATAACAATTCTTGCTGCAGCTGTCCTTACATGAGCAGATGCCTTTAAAGCTCTTTGCTGGAGCTCTTGTGCTAAAAAGCTGCTGGGCTTTGTTCAAACCCTTCAGCTTGAGAGGTGCTGCTGAAACTTCTGCTTGAATGTGGTTTAAAATAAATTAATCCTTGCTCTGTGCTGTGTTTCAGCTGTGGGAAGGAGGTGTCAGGATGCTACACCCTGATCGATAAACCAGACAAGGATGGCATTGGGGAGATCTGCTTCTCAGGCAGGCATGTCTTCATGGGCTACCTGAACATGGAGGACAAAACCAAAGAAGCCATCGATCAGGATGGCTGGCTGCACTCAGGGGACCTGGGCAAGCACGACAAGGATGGATTCCTCTTCATCACAGGCAGAATTAAGGGTAACACATCCCCTGACTTTGTCTTGGTGTTGTGCAGCACTATGGAATCAGTGAGATGTTGGGAAAGACCTCGTGGAGCCCAGCTGTTCCCTCAGCACTGCCAAGGCCACCACTATGTCCCCATGTGGTGTCCCATCTTTTAAATCCCTTCAGGAATGGTGACTCCACCACTGCCCTGGACAGCTTGTTCCAATGCTGTGAAGAAATTTTTCCCAATATCCAGCTTAACCTGAATATTGGAAAAAATCTAAACCTCCTCTGGTCCAGGGGATGCTCTGCTGGTTGTGTGGCTGTGACTTGCACAGAAGAATATTCAAATCCTTCTCCTCCTGGAGTTTCCACTAGAATGTGGCTGCAGGGTGGGAGGAGAGGGGCAGCCTCTGGAGCCAGGGTGTGTTTGCAGAGTGAGGGAGAAGCCCTCTGATTTCAGCACCAGTGCAGTTAGTGCTTTATGGGCTTGTTTTATCAGCAGCTCAAAGTTTCAGGAGCTTTGCAGGGTAACCTCCAAGGAAAACAGCAAACAGCAGCTTAACACTGTTGTGCAAGTGCCTTGGAGCAATGTAGCTCTTGGGACAGAGTTTGAGCAACCCCAGACAAAGCCAAGGTCACTCAAGCCTTCAGCCCTCAAGAGAGAGAGCTGCAGCTCTGAGGAGCAGGAGATCGAGCAGGGGGCTCCCCTCTGCTCTGCAGCACACAGGAACCTCCTTTCACTTCAATTTCTGATAATTTGGGTGCCAACTTAGGAGCCTTAGAGGCTCAGGGGTCTGTGCCAAGGGGCTCACCTGCATTGCCAGGCTGCAAACACCCCTGGAGCTCCAGGGGCAGCTTTGGCTGGGCTGAGTGTGAGCAGCTCCTGCTCCTCTCTGCTGCAGTCAGGGATCAACAGTGGGGCTGGAAAAGCCCTTTAAAATGTTCCACATCCCCACATTTTTGAACACTTTTGGGGATGGTCACCCTGTGACTTTCCCAGTCCTGGTGTGCTGACACAGACTCACTGTTTGATCCAAAGGAGCAGTTGAATTGTTGCAGATTGTGGGAAGGGGAGAAGCTCCAAGCATTAATCAGGATTTGATTGTTTTCCAGAGCTCATCATCACAGCAGGAGGTGAGAACGTTCCTCCTGTTCCAATCGAGGATGCTGTCAAGAATGCTGTTCCCATCATCAGCAATGCCATGCTGGTTGGAGACAAAGCCAAATTCCTTTCTATGCTCCTGACACTAAAGGTAATGGCAAACAGGATGGGGATCCACCACCTGTGCTGCTGAATCTGAGTAATTCCAGGGAGGAAAAGTTGTTACACATTTTTAGTGTCTTGTGAGAGTGAATGTCTGGCTCTTTAGAGTCAGAGCAGAATTGGCTGCAGCTGAAAGCACAGAGTTGTCACTTGCTCAGACCATCAGGCAGGCCCTGCTGCTGTTCTGGGCAGCTTTTGCTGTGCCACAGAGGGCAGGAAGAAACAGAAGGAAAAGACCCAAAAGTGAGGGTGGAAAAGGAAACCCTTCTGCTCTCCTCAGCTGTTTCAGTCTCTCCCAGAGCAGTGTAGGAGGTAAAACCCCGTCAGGGATTTCTTTGTCAGACTCTGGCTTTAAACTCCACCAGGACACATCTGTGGTGGCCTGTGCTGACTGTCAGAGTGGGAATTGCTCCTTAGTGAGACCAGGGCCAGCAGCCTTGGCCTGGGGCCGAGATCTGAGCCAGGCCCTGGAGGTGGCCCTGGGAATGGCCCTGCTGCTCTTGTCATGGCTGAGTGCTGTGTGTGACACTGCTGCTGCAGTTTAGGGAAGGAAATTGTGCTCCAGAAAAGGTCTGGAAAGCAGAGATTAGCTTTGGACAGCACAGGAGGAATTGGGCAGATGGGCTCCAGAACAGGCAGAGACCTGAGGGGTTTATCTGTGTTTGTGCCAGGCTTCCATTGGCAGCCAGGGGTTGGATGAGAGCTGAGGGGCTGCTGGGGCTGGAGTGGAGCAGGGAAGGAACCCCAGGAGCTGTCCCAGGGCTGGAGGTTCCTTGGGGCAGGGGGCCTCAGGTGCTCAGCACTGCTCAGTTTGCTGTTGTGGTTGGCCTGCAGTGCGTTGTGGATGCAGAAACCGGTGAGCCTGGAGATGACCTCAGTCCAGAAGCTCTGGAATTCTGTCAGAGGCTGGGCAGCAAGGCCACCAAGGTCTCAGAAATCATCAGCAGCAAAGACAAGGCCATCTACACTGCCATCCAGAAAGGGATCTCTTCCGTCAATGAGGGAGCTGTGTCCAATGCCCAGAAAGTCCAGAAGTGGGTCCTGCTGGAGAAGGACTTCTCCCTCTTTGGTGGAGAGCTTGGTGAGTGGTGGGGGAGTGTCTGGGGTTTGCCCTGTGCCCCTTCCCTGGTACTGAACATCAACACAACCACAACCCCCAATGCACAGAGCTGCCCCTGGCCTTTCTTCCCTGTGGCTTTTCCATGTGTCAGTTTGGGGTGGGATGACCTGGGCTGAATTCCCACTCCTGCCCAGCAGCACTGAGTGGAGCAGCACTTACCTTGTGCTGTGATGCCTCTCACAGGGTTATGGAACATCCTGAGCTGGAAGGGACCTCCAGGGATGATCAGTGCAGCCCCTGTCCCTGCCCAGCCACCCCAACAGCCCCACCCTGAGCACCCCTGGGAGCTCCTGGAGCTCTGGCAGCCTTGGCACCATTGCCTGGGGGAATCCCTGGGCTTGGGGCTGGGACCATTCCCAGGGGAATCTGGGACCATTCCCGCTGGGTGCTGCTGTGCTGCTTTGGCTCACAGAGGAAGGGAGGGACATTCCATTAAACCCAAGGAGAAGTTTAGAACTTCTCTTAGGTCACTGTTCCTCCCCTTCCAGCCCTGCTGGGTGCTCCCAGTGCTGCCGTCCCCATTAACCCTGTCCTGGTTCCCCACAGGCCCCACCATGAAGCTGAAGAGGCCGGTGGTGGCTCAGAAATACCGGGACCAAATCGCTCAGTTTTACACGGACACCGAAATCCCCTCGGGGGAGCCCTCGAGCCGGCCATAGAGCCCACCCTGAAACCACCCCCAGGACACTCCCAGCTGCCCAGGAGGGATTCCCTGGATCCTGTTGAAATAAAGAAGCTCAGCCTTCAGGCAGCCCCTCGGCCTCGCTTTGCTGTCCGTGTCCTGCAGTGTGGTGAGCGTGGTCCTGCCCATGTTCTCCTGTGTCTTGTGTCCCTTGCTGAGATATCCCAAATATCTCAACTTTGTATTTTTTATTTCCATTTTTATAAGGGCAATATGATGTTTACCTTAAATCCAGGTGACATGTTTTGTTCTAACCAAAGTTTTCTTTTCCTGAGATGAATGTAAAACAGGAGCTGCAAATCAGGAGCTGCTCTTTTTCTTCTAAGGGTGAAAGGCAGATTTCATTTTCCAGCAGTGTCCTCACTCCCTGCTGCACGTTTCCCTGCATGCTGATGGCATCCTTATAATTTTAAATCTCCTTCCCCACAAACTGTTCCTGTCTGAGATGACAAATGGCATGTGACTACACACAGCAGTGGAGGTGGAACCTCACATGAACTGGGCTTGTCTGTGCAATATTTTGAGTTTGTTTTACCTTTTTGAGTTATAATGAAGCCATAAATTGTACTGTTGAAGTTGTATCCATGGCTGGTATTCTAAGAAGTGATTTACTCCAGGGATTATTTATAAGGCTGTGTACAATGTGTGAAATCTGTCTGTGTTTTACAATTCAGGAATGTTGTAGTGTCTGAAGTGGGGAGCTCCAGAGTGGAGGCTGGGTGGGCTGAGGCTCTGTAGCTGTGCTTGGGGAGAGGAGATGGTGCTGGGAGCCCAGGCTGCTTCTCCTGGGGGTCTGGGATCAACCAGCCCAGAGCTGTGGAGCTGCTCCATGGAGGACACAGCCTGCCCCAGCTGCAGCCAGGAGCTCCTGGTGCTCATTCCAGGCTGTGCAGTCCCAGCAGGGGAAGGATTGCTGGGAATGGCTCACTGCACACCAGGAACCCTCAGTGAGCAGGCAGAGCAGCCCAGCTCGGGTTCCCAGTTCCATTTCCCGTGAAAGGAGCAGCACTGGGAGGAGCTGGGGGCAGTGCTGGTGTCACAGCAGGGTTAAACCCAGAACTGTCTCTGCTTTGGGTCAGTGGAATTCCAGTGCCCGTGGAAGGGTGGGAATGCACTGCTGGAACTGCAGCTCCCCCTGTGCCAGCGTGTGCTGAGCTGGCTGCAATTGCTGTGTCCAAGTGAAATAAACTCTGTTTGTGTCTCTGAACTCTCTCTCGTTCCTGGCATGGAGCAGGGATGGGTTTGCCTCAGCTGTGCCCGGGGCTGGAGCTGCTCCCTGGGCAGCCAAGGACAGGGACACTCCCTCAGGGGAAGGGCAGGGACGGTGCCACCCTTTACCTGTGCTGAGCTGTGCCTGTGCCAGGGCTCTGTCCTTGTCACAAGGCAGCAGTGGGGACCCCTCACATCCTATGGGAGCTGCCCCAGGCAAAGCCATGCTCCAAGGGCAGGGACCCCTCACCTGAACAGACAAAGCTCTGATGGATTAAGGGACATTGGAGTCACCCCATGTTTAAAATAATTCCCTTTTCCTTGGCTTTTCCCAGGCCTGATGGCGTTACCTGTGCCATGAGGGGTTTTGGGAAAGCCACAGTGCCATCCCTGGAGAAACAACACGACTGAAAAATACTTCCAAGTTTTATTTTTCCATCTTACTTTATTTCACTTTTTCTAGAAAATTCCTCCATAGTTCCACAAATTTAACAAAAAGTTTAAAATTCAGGACAAACAATCCTGTAACGTATTACAAACATGAGTTTTTTTTGTGTTTTTTCTTTTTAATCTTGCAGTTAGTCTTGGCTCAGCTGCATTTCTTCCAGCTGAGTGAAGAACTTTTCTCCCAACACAACTTTTAAAATCCTCAGGTGCTGAGGTATTTAATACCTCGGCTCTAGGCAGAAATACAATTAAAAATTCTCTAGAAGTTGAAGTACTTACATTTTTCTTTAGGAGTGCAAACTCATCTTGTCAGTTTTTGATGGCTATTCCGCGCCCCAGGAAAGCAACACCCATTTGGGTCCTTTGAGCACTGATTCACCTGTCCCAGGTGCACCAGGGGAGTCTCAGCATCACCAGAGCCCCTGGGCCAGCAGGGAGGAGCCTCCAGTGAGCAGAGCTGGCTCCAGCACATCCCCAATGGAAAACTGGAACTGGAGCCGCTCTGGGCTCTGCTCGTGGAGAGGCCCCTCCGGGAGGGACGTTTCAACCTCTTTCACCATCAAACACGGTCCAAGATCTGACAAAAAAACTGTTTCTGGATTGTTGCATCAATGCTTGGCTCGTTCTGATGCTCCCACGGCACCCCACGATCCCACAGGTGGCAGAGTCATTGCACTTCCATGGATCCAGCCTGACCTCAGCCAGCCTCGCTCCCTCCGGGGCACAAACACCCAAACCGGGCTTCGCTGCCAGCCAGCCTTGCTCTCTCTAATGGTAATGTCAGTAATCAAAGCCTCAAGGCTTAACACGTGGCAGAGCAGGAGCCAGGGAGAGGCTCCCGACCCTCCTGGAGGATGGAGCAGCCGAATCCTGACCCCACCTCCAACACGATTCCAACTCAGCAACTCGGGAAGCCCTCGGGCTGCCAGCACCTGGCTGTGCCAGCAGCAGCACCACGAAGGACAGGGAAAAGGAAAAGAGGGAAAAGGAACAGAGTCCTGTCAATTATGGCTACAAGTCAATTTGGGATTCTTTTTTTTTTTTTTCTTCCTTTTTTTAACAACGCAAGCTACTACACATCCTCGAGGACCTGAAGCAATGCCCACAGCAGCACTGCCCCCTCCTTCCTAGAGTACAATAATCCATCCATGCTTTCAAGAGTGACACAAGAACAAACACTTTATCCACAAAAACCTGTACACGGCATGTTCAGAACAGCGTTCAGCCAGCCTAGAGGGAATCTACACAGGGAACTGCAAGGGGACACAAGGTGAGGCCCAAATGTGACCATTCTTGGTTTGCAGTCACCCCTCCTGTGCTCCCCGATGCTACCACATACCCCAAAAAACATCAACTCTGTAGAACAACTAAGTACTTGCAAAAACCTTTTAGTAACAAATCAGCATGTGCACACAATGGAGAGGAACTATTGCTGGGGAACAATCCTACCTTGGGTTTTCAGGGGGGATTATAAACAGTCTAAAAAAATCCATGTGTAAAATACTTCTTATAAAAACCAAACAAAATCCCTATCAATGCTCAGCAGACTTACCAACAAAGTCACTTCCAGGACAGGACGATGCCATGGCAGGCTCAGAACAGCCTCCTGCAGGTGTGCTGGGACTGGCTGGGAGCTGTGACCACAGGTGCTGCCAGGGGCAGGAGCAGGACGGGGGTGGCACCTCCAGTCCCTTGAGCGGCAGCTCTGGAGCTGTGACAGCCTGGAAGTGCTGGGACCGGAGCTGTGGGAGGAGTGAGCAGCAAAGACTTTGAGGGAGCTGGGGCTCAGCCCAGCCACCCCTGCTACTCTGGGGATGGGACAGTGCCACCAGCCCCACCCCAGGGTGCCAGTGTGGGCACAGAGCTGCCTCCCCCGGCACAGCCCCACAGAGACACGAGGCTGCGACCAGTGTGGGTGTCCTGCTGCCACCTCCCTCTCTGCTCCCTGCCCTTCACCTTCTCTGGCCTTTCTACCCAGCCCTGGCATCGTCCAGCAAGAAAGAAAAGAGCTGAGATCACTGGCGTGACAGGGTTTGCACCCAGCATGAGCTTGAACTTCCATATATATATATATATATACACACACATATATGTATATATATATACACACACAGACACGACACATGAAAGGTGGTACAAGGACAAAATTAATGGGAATCGGGTCAACATGACCCAACTCAAACAAGCTTATCATCATATTGCCACTTCAGTTGATTAGTTGCAACATTTCCATGATAAAGAAAGGGGGAACCCAAAACAAGGGACAGCAAACCTGGAGGGTGCAGCCCTCCCTGAGCAGAGGGGCTCCCACGCCGCCTGTGACCCACGGACATTTGGCAAAAGCTTTCCACGGCCCTTGGAAAAACCAGCAATTCCTGGGCAAATACTGAATTTAGGGACCAGGAGTGTAACACAGCTTGGAGGGGGGGCTGGGATTTGCCCATGCCCACCTGGACAACACTTGGAGGTCAATGCTAGTTTAACTAGAAATCCAGGAAGGGGCTGCATTAGTGTTTCTGTTTCCTGCCTTTTCCTGCACAGGCAGCGGGGGTGGGAGAGGGAAGAGGGAACAAACCCAACTCCACTTTGTGTTTTACATCAGCATCTCCCAGGCGTGTCCAAAGATTTAAGTTCTCCCTTGTTTTGGTTTTCCCAAAGTACAGCCACTACTATAGGGGCCACTGTAAGGAGATTCCTCTTTGAGAACACAGAACAAAACCAATCACATGTTTTGGCAAAGTTATCAAACACTGACAAATGGAAAGACAATGGGTGAGCCCCTTCTGGAGCATGGGATGCCTGGAGGTTGCCGTCCAGCTTCCTTACACTACAAATTGTTCACAAGAGGCATTGAACAAACGAGTCAAATCTTATTAAGCGCCTTCCCCTGCCAGAGCCATAAAAAAACAACAGAAAAACACACCCTTAAGATCGTAAGACCCAACTAGGCCCTTCTTATACATACAGTACATACATATATATAATATATATATATAAAATATACAGCTTACAGTTTTGGAGTCCTATTACAGTTAAAGCAGACTGAAAGGAGTGGGACTTTGTTTAGGAGCTCAGATCAACAAACAAGACATCTCCAAAGCCCAGCAGGAGACAGCAGGTTCCAGAGGCCTCCTCACCGAGCACAGAGGGTCCTGTCCCCACCAGGAGCCAGGTCACCAAACCAGTGGGTGATCCCAGCTGGAATGGAGCTGGAATGCAGCCCCTCTCCTCTGCAGCAGACCAGCAGGAGCCCGGGGAGCCTCCTGTTGTCCTCAGTGTCCCGGCCAGCTCTGTCAAAGCCGATGTCATCCACACGGCGCGGGGCAGAGCGGGAGGGCTCTGGCTCTGGAGCTCTCCACAGGCTGGCCCCGAGCTCCAGGGGAAGGGAACAGCATCCACGCTTCTTCAGAGCTCAGAGATGCCTGGAAAATGTGCTCTTGAAACACAGTTGCTCAAAGGGAAACCAAAAAGGTTGCGCTGTGCAGCCTAAGTGCAGCACGCCTGTTCTGCTGGGGGCCTGGCCCACGAAGCCAGGGCTGGGGACAGGCTCAGCGAGGCGGGCGCTGGTTTGAAGCCTACAAGAAAAGTGCAGCTGGCTGAGCATTCCTAGAGCATGACTGTTCTCTAAGGCAGTGCTTCTTCGGGTGAGGCAGGAGGATAAGAAGGCCTAGTTCCATGGGGTGGTTTCCTGGTACCAATGGAGGGGATCTCTGGGTGAAGAGCAGAGCCAGCTTGCCAGGCCCAGCGTCATGTGGCCACGGCCTCCAGGTAGCTCTGCAGCTTGCGGACGGTCGTCTCATCCAGGGAGAAGAGGTCAAAGTCAAAGGTTGTGTTGGTGACGTTGAAATGTCCGGTTTCCTCAATGAGATTCACGATCTGGAGACAGAGGGATGGATGTAAGTACAGCACAGAGGGTACAGAGCCCATCCAGGCCTTCCCACCCCTTGGAGGGGCTCATAACAGGAAGAGAATCCTCTTCCCAAAAACGCAAACCAGCTCCTCCTGCCTGCTTGACCAGCTCAGTCTGGACAGTGATGTGGGCAGGTTTCCTTTTAATCATAAAATAACAGAATATCCTGAGCTGGAATGGACCCTTAGGGATCATCAGTGCAGCCCCTGTCCCTGCCCAGCCACCCCAACAGCCCCACCCTGAGCACCCCTGGGAGCTCCTGGAGCTCTGGCAGCCTTGGCACCATTCCCTGGGGAGCCTGGGCAGTGCCCAGCAGCCTCGGGGGGAAGAACCTTGCCCTGAGCTCCATGCCAAGGCCTGGCACAGCTGCAGCCCTTGCTGGGCTCCTGTCCCTGTCCCAGAGCAGAGCTCAGCCCCTGCCCCTCTATCTCCCCCCAGGAGGAAGCTGTCAGTCAGACCAGGAGATCCCACCTTTGGGATTGCTACCAGCATGGCACAGGGAAGATGCCCACACCACACTCCTGTACCACTTCCAACAAAAACACTGCATGCACAGCTGTTTTTATTTTTTTCACTCTGTATTTTTGCTTTCAAAGTAAAGCAGAACCTCTGTGGAAGGGCCTGGCTGAGTCCCTGGACCCCCAGATCCCAGGGACAGCAGGGGCAGCAGGGCCAGGGTCTGTACCTGCTGGAGCACGTTGCGCTCCCGTAGTGCCATGAGCCGCCTGTGGAGCTCCACCAGCTCATCCGTGTAGGCCTGAAACACAAACAGGGACACGTGGAGCTGCCAAAGGGACCTCCCCAGTGAGGATAAGAAAAACTTGAGGCCCTTTCAGACACTCCCAAGTTTTCCCTACTTTTTTACTGCCTCCTCCTCCTTTTCAAGTACTGGGGCACCGAGGTCTTCCCTTAAATACAAGTGCTCTGAAGGCATTTTATTTTATTTTTAATTTAATGACACCCACACCTGTAACCAGCTCCAAGAACTGGGCAGAACCTTTAAGGACCTCAGTGAGGTGAAGTTCACCTTGGTGACCTTCACTGTGAGCTCCTCATCAGTGGGTTCTCCTAATTAACTCCAAATTATCTGAAAACATCACGAGCATCAGTGACCAAAACCCCAGCAATCAACTGAGCAATGATCTGCATCTATCTAAGGAAAAATTCTTGGAGTGCACTGTATTCCCAGGTGGTTTTACCTAAACCACAACAGGAAATGAAGGATTGCTCCCAGGCTCAACATGTTGATTGTTCTTAGGTAAGAGTGGTTCGGTTTTTTCTTAATTTTAGGGTTTTTTAGGCAACAGGTCTGTATCAGCAAAACTGATTTACAGAATCAGTGAATCACAGAATGGACACTGCTGTCCCCTCCCTGGAGGCGAGGAAGGAGGGAATTTCATTGAACAAACAAAGGTTCCAACTAAACCTGCAAAGCAGAGCATCAAATAATCTTTAATTTAGAAGATCAAAGCCAGATGAAACTGCCTTTTAATGAAGTGCCCCAGCACTGCAGCAGTGACCAGGCCATTGGTTCAGACAAAGGGCAAACAAACACAACAATTTCAGCATTTTGCCTATGAACACCACCTGGGGCTCCAGCTATTTAATGTACACAATTTCTGCAGTGTCACGCTCCAAAACCTGTCCTTTCAACATCTGGTTTTTGTTAAGCTCAAGCTTTTACCCTGCTGAGACAGAACAATGAACAGGCTGGGCTGATTCAGGTGGTTTTGTGCACAGTGAGGCCCAACCATCCTGTGAAGCTCAGCTCCTTAATCAGAGAATCCTGGGATGGTTTGGGTTGGAGGGACCTTAAACCCACCCAGTGCCACCCCTGCCATGGCAGGGACACCTCCCACTGTCCCAGGCTGCTCCAAGCCCTGTCCAGCCTGGCCTTGGGCACTGCCAGGGATCCAGGGGCAGCCCCCACTGTGCCAGGGCCTGCCCACCCTGCCAGGGAACAATTCCTGATTCCCAATGTTCCATCCAGCCCTGCCCTCTGGCAGTGGAAGCCATGCCCTGTGTCCTGTCCCTCCAGGCCCTCATGGAAGATCCTCTCCACAGGACACACCTTGTCATACGTTCCCTTTTTCAGGATCTTCTCTGGCTTGTTACAAGACTCTGGGCTTTTCCTTCCAGATGCCTGAGGGGAAAAGAAACCAGCAACAGGACCAAAATTAGCTCAGGAAACATGGGGGTGTCACAGCAGAGAGCTGGAAAGGGAGGAATCACCTGTCAGCTGAGGACAGCAACAGGGAAAATGCGGTGCAAGGAAGAATTTCCAGGGCAGGGAGCAGGGGAGGTGGGAAGCAGGGGTTTCATACCTTGTTGTTTGCTGGGGGCAGCTTCTGCCCAGGAGGTGGCTCCCGGCTGGGCGGGCACGAGTCGGCGCTGTTGTCACTGTCACTGTCACTGAGGCTCAGTCTGAAAAACCACCAGCACAGAATGAGCAGCAGCAGCAAACTCAGCACCAGCTGCCAGCTGAGCCACACAGAGATGAGTGAAATTCTCTTCTTTAGCACAGACTACTGCACTGGCTGGGAGAAAGGGATTTTTGCAATCTCCAGTGACCCATTCTTCCCCAGGGAGCTTTGGGTGACACATTACAGGCACCAGTTCAACTCCGGCACACACAGCTCCCCTGAACAACTAAGCACCACTTCATTTCACAAACAGCAGCTGCTCAGGAATTCCTCCCAGTGTTACAAAGTACCTGCACATGAGGCTCACTGATACTTCCACAGGCAAAAAATTGATTTTGTGTTGCCGCTCGTGTAACCCCTAAGATTTCCTATTTATTCTCATTCTTCTTTAGCCCTACAGATATGGCAGATATCCTGTGGTGAACTGGTTACCCCCTAAAGGTCAACAAAAACACCCTTCAAAGTCCCTCCATTACTGTTTCCTTGATGATGACAAGTGCAATAATGGATATTTGTTTGTTTTGGTAAACAGCACCAGCATTTCCAATGTGCAGCTGCTCTCTGGGCCAAGCATTTGGGTTCAAATATTCACTGAGACTCCAGGTTTGGGCAGTAACAGCATTTCCTGAGGGAAGAAGGTGAAGTTCAACTCTTTCCAGGGTGTGGAGCAGGAAACAGCTGTCACTGAGTCCAGAGAGTGGAGCAGCCAACACAGGGAGGGCAGAGAGTGACTCCTGAGCGCTGCCAGCCCCAGAGCAGCACACTCTGCCTGGCCCCACACATCAAAGGTGTCACACTCCAGCAGCTCTGCAGAGATCTGAGGGTCACAATTAGGTGACTGTTTGAAGGGGCTCAGTCACTGACACCTGCCAGCTCAGCTCAGCTCCTCCAGTGCCTTCCCCTCTGCGCTCTGCAGCCAACCCTGCTGTCACCACTGTCACAGACATCTTTTATGGAAAATCCTTTCCTTAGGATTTTTGCTCCTGAGAAGCGGAGAAGCCTCAGGAACAAAATGTAAACATTGATTATCTGCTGCTGTGGAATGCAACAGGTGCATCTGTGATTGGTGTCATGTGGTTGTTTCTAATTAATGGCCAATCACAGTCAGATGGCTCAGACTCTGTCTGAGACAGAAGCTTTTGTTATCATTCCTTCCTATTCTATTCTTAGCCAGCCTTCTGATGAAATCCTTTCTTCTATTCTTTTAGTATAGTTTTAATGTAATATATATCATAAAATAATAAATCAGCCTCCTGAAACATGGAGTGAGACCCTCATCTCTTCCCTCATCCAAGAACCCCTGTGAACACGGTCACACACCACCTCTGTGCTGGGTGACCCCACACATCTGCCCTTCCTCCCCTCCCACACAGAGCCCTTTGATTCCTCTCTCCAAATGGAGAACACCCTAAAATGCCAAATGCAGAGGGCAAAGAGCCACCCAAAGAGCCCTGCTGTGGGTTTGTTACCACCTGGAATCCCGGCTGACAGGGTTTGTTTTGACTGCTGCCTCCTCTCCTGAGGAGCTGTCGTCATCATCCGACTCCTCAGACTGCAGATCCTCCACCATGGAGCGCAGGGGGCCTGGGCACAAGGGGGAGAATTCAGCACCAGGGCAGAGCCAGCCCAGCCCCACCCAGTCCTGACTCCCTGTGACATGGGACTGGCAAAGGACACCCTGTGCAGGCAGCTAAAGCAGAGCTGACAAACTTTACAGCTCCCTCCCCTCCCAAAGGAGAACAAAAGGACATTTTTCATGCCTGTGGGGTTGATTTAAATGTCACTGGAGACAGGAGCAGCACAGCATTTGCTGCACTTGGAACATTTACTGTGTTGCCAGTTTCCCTCCCTGGGTTATCAGTGTAGGGATCTGAGAAAGAAGCTGTTACACACTGGCAAAGTGATGAATGGCACATTTATAATTTTTAATAAAACATAGATGAGATTGGAGGAGAACTGTTCTGGTGATTCTACAGATCAGGCAGCAGCAAGACATTTATAAACTGAGGCAGAAACCAAAGCCAAAAGGGAAAGAACCAAATCCAGAGGGATTCCCTACTCATAAATTAGCTGCCAAGAGAAGAAAAATACTTGTTCATGATGTTATAACATTATTGCCTTTTCTTGCTGAAGCATCACAACTCCAACACATGGCTGCATGCAAGAAACTGTATTATTATAGTGCTGGAAAAGCACATTTAATTCTCCTGAGTATTTTAAGGTTACACAAGGAAGGTTTGAACAAACTGTTCTTGCAACACACCTTGACTGTGGTTCTGAGATGGCTCGAAATCAGAGTCAGAGCTGGAGTCGGAGCTGGAGCTGGAGTTGGAAGGGCTGGACTGGACAGACTTAACCCCCCATAAAAGGGAAACAAAAGAAAAAGAATCTTAATCTTTCTAATCCAGAAAACCAAAGCACAAAGCACTGTGAAGAAGGAGCATCTGAGCACTCTACAGCATCACCCACCACTGAATACAGTTCTTGGGGTTACAAAAAAAACAAAATGTGGGGTGAATAAAAACAACATTTATGGAATCTGGCAGGGTATAGCTCAGCACTCCTGGGAGCAAAATCAAACCCCTTCACACCACGAGGTTCAATCCCCCCCAAATGATGATATGGAGCACCTTAAAAACATTTAAATTAAAGCCCTTACTTTGATGTGTGACAGATGAGCAGCACAGAACCCACAACCACTCAAACCTCTTAAAAATGGTATTTATTGTACCCACCAAGGTTCCCTTGAACCTCAGACTGATCACTGACCATGGAATCACAGAGTCAAGGAGTGGCTTAGGTTGGAAAGGACCTTAAAGATGATTTAATCCAAACCATCATCCCAGAGTGGTCCAAGTCCCAGTGTCCAGCCTGGCCTTGGGCACTGCCAGGGATCCAGGGGCAGCCCCAGCTGCTCTGGGCACCCTGTGCCAGGGCCTGCCCACCCTGCCAGGGAACAATTCCTGCCCAAGATTCCATCCAGCCCTGCCCTCTGGCACTGGGAGCCATTCCCTGGCTCCTGTCCCTCCATCCCTTACAGTTTATCTTTCCTGCAGGCTCCTTCAGGCACTGGAAGGCCACAAGGAGGTGACCCCAACACTTCTCCAATGAACAATCCCAGTTCTCTACCCCTTTCCTCACAGATATGGAGACATTTATCCCAACTAGCTCACATGACTTCGAAATTAATTCTAAATTATGATTATTATATACTAAACCCAGCTGTTTCTATACCAGTTTGAATGATCCACTGGCTCCACTTAAGTGTGAAAACATAACAGAGATCAACTCAACCCTTGTGACCCAAATTTGTGTTTCAGAACTTGGCAGAAATAACAGAAGTATATCCTGTGTAGTAAGAGTGAGTGAAGAGGAAATGAACTACTGGTTCAGCATCCAGGAAGGAATTTTAAGTAGGATTGGGAAATTTTAACCACAAATCCGATACCGGCAGCAATCACCTTCAATAGCCTTGGGAACCGCCAGAGGGCAGAAGAGGCCACAGCAACTCCCTCTGCCCCAAGCAGCTCCTAAAATCCCCTAAAATGGGTTTTTGGGTACTCAGACGGGTTCTAGTTTAAAGATTCTCAGAGTACTGTAATATCTTGTATTTTTAAAAGTAATTACCTGGAAATCAGCATTTCAGTTTCACTGTTTTGTTCCTAGGAATCCACTTACAATTCTTGATGCTGAAGAATCATACATAGCCAGTGATAAATAATTTGACACAGGAAGGGTTAATACTATAAAAACCTCGAGACAGGCACAGGGAGGCACAATCCCTGCCCTGATCGTGCTGGCCACACTGGCAACCAAATATTGGCAAGATTTTCATTATTTCACTGTAAGAAGGAGGAAAATGTGTCAAAAATGGTATTACAACCCTTGGGAAGGGTTCAGGAGCAAAGGAGAATAATTTAACAGCTCCATTATCAGGTCTATTGGCACACTGCAGCAGCCCTGGCTGTTTAGGGAAATTCCAACATGGAAGTGGAGAGCAGAGAGAACAGGGTGCCCAGAGCAGCTGGGGCTGCCCCTGGATCTCTGGAATTGTCCAAGGCCAGGCTGGACAGGGCTTGGAGCAGCCTGGGACAGTGGAAGGTGTCCCTGCCATGGCAAGGGCTGGCACTGAATGATAGTTAAGGTCCCTTCCAACCCAAACCATGGTGGGATTTTATTAATATTTTCAAGCTAATTGAGCACAGCTCTTGAATCTGAGCCACAGCTCCAATCCTTGATCCCTCATTTCTGGTAATCTGCAGGTCTTCCCTTAAAATTCCTTAAAAATCCCTTATAATTAACTTAACAGGAGCTAAGCAGCAGCTGTTGGAGATAACCCATCTCTCCTTTTGCCATTTAGGCCATCAGCTCTTCGAGAGGAGGATGCAGATGGACACACTCAGTGACTGTCATTGGGACGTGACCAAAGCAAAAAGCAACACTGCCTCCCATCCCTGCCACCCCCTTTTGTCAGCACTGAGGCAGCCAAGCATGAGGCCAGTTCAGGGAACTGGACTTGGTGGGGGAAGGAAAAAAAAAAAAAAAGAAGTTAAAAAAACCCAAAAGAATAAAGGCCAAGGAGCTGAAACAGCAGGAGAAACTCTGCAGTGTCCCCCTCTGAGCAGGGCTGCTCCTCTCCACAGCAGCCTGCAAAGATGTCAGCTGGGAGCCACCGTGGAGCTGCAGCCCCGAGCTGTTGCACAATCCCCTGGCTGCAGCAGCAGAGCTGATTTAAGAGTTTCCAGGCCCTGCTCCACCCCCAGCTGCTCCCTCTCTTCAGTGATGCGGCTCCCACCGGCCCCACACAGCAGTGCCAGCAGAAACCCTGGGGCAGCTCCCAGTGCTGGGGACAGGGACATCCCCCAGGGTGCAGAGGATGCAGAGCCTGGGTGCTGCTGCCAGGGCACTCTGCAGCTGTGCTGGGACTCAGGCTCCACAGGAACCTCTGCCACCACTCCCTGTCTGTCACACAGAGTGTCCCCAGCACCCAGCAGGAGCTGGGCCAGTGAGGGCACTGGGCAGACACTGGGGCAGCGAGGACACTGGGCTGGACACACCGGGGCTGGGCACACTGGGGCAGTGAGGACACTGGGCAGGGCACACTGGGCCAGGGCACACTGGGCAGGACACACTGGGCAGGGCACACTGGGGCAGTGAGGACACTGGGCAGGGCACACTGGGCCAGGGCACACTGGGCCAGGGCACACTGGGGCTGGGCACACTGGGGCTGGGCACACTGGGGCAGATGCTCAGCCCCACTGTCACAGGCTGTGGTTCCAGGGACAGCCTGGCAGCACCAGCAGCTCACACTGCTGGGATCAGAGGGGATGGGGACACCTCGGGCACAAGGAAGGACACTCGGGGATCTGCACAGTCACAGGTTTGCAAAGAGGGCTACATCTGGAATTGAAATGTGGGGCTTGCTGAGCACTGCTGCATTTTGGTAAAAGGCTAAAAGGAGAGAGGAACTGCCTCTTCTTAATGCCTAATGTGGAAATTTATCCATTTGGGAAGTCATAAAATCCCAGAACGGTTTGGGATGGAAGGGACCTCAAAGCTCATCTTGTGCCACCCCTGCCATGGCAGGGGCACCTTCCACTATCCCAGGGTGCTCCAAGCCCTGTCCAGCCTGGCCTTGGACACTGCCAGGGATGGGACTTCTCTGCAGAGTGGAATTAACACCACCCAATAAACTCTTCTACTGGGAGTCCTACAGGAAAAACCCTTCCTGACAAACACATCAATACTTGTTGTATCACAGTGCTGATTAAATCATAATACAAACTGTCCCTAGAAAATTAATCTTAATAAAATAAACCTTTCTTAAAGTGGTCAGGAGGAACCAGTTCCACAATTCCCATGACATTATCCTGTGACCCCCATTACAAGATATATGGCTCCTTTTTAACAAATATACAAGTGAAAAGTAGCAAGAGTTTGGATTTGTCTGCTCCTTCTTGCATTTTTTTGCCTTCTTTTGGAAAACACTTTTTAGAAAACAGAGGATGAGGAATGTTCTCAGTTGTAAAAAGGAAAAAAATATTTAGACAGCTTTTAAAAATAGTAGTACAAGAACATAATTTGTTTTATGTTTCACAACACAACTTATTTAGATTTAGTGGCATGTGGTTGTATTTTGAGCTTCAGCCAATGGCACATTTCTTACAGGCCACGGCAGGAAGAGGGGCTTTATTTACAATTTAATACCGGGTTTTTTTCATTACCAAAACTGAGATGATTTCCTTCTTTTCTGAAATAAGATCACATTCTAAAACACTGCCATCATCAGCAGGCAGAAAGTGTCTCTGTATCCCTTGTAGCTCTGTAGATGTCACTGCAAGGGATGAATGAGGGACCATAACCTTAAACTCTGACTTTTAGGTAACTGCCTACAGATAAATTTCAATAAGTTTGTATCTGAAACAGGAGCTAAACCACATAGGAGGAACATTTAATATTGACTGGAGTTTCAAAGAAGAATTTTATTTAAGAGGCAACCCAGCCTAAGCATTTACCAATCTGCTGCTCAATCTTCTCTGAGAGATTATTTTTAACATCTTTTCCAGGCAGGGATTTAACATCATCCTTCCACACTCTGGTAAAGAATAAATCCCTACTCACCTCTGACTTGAAAGAAGTTTCATCCTCTGAGTTTGACTCCTCCATTTCCACAGGCTTTTTGATCTCCTTGGCCTCGCTCTCAGATTTTACCTTTTCCACTTTGGCATTCATCTTCTCCTTGGTTTGTTTCTTCTCTGGATATGAGGAAGACGAGGTTCTGGGAGATGTCCCCAGGATATTTTTTACCCCTTTGGAGCTACTCTTTTTTTGTTTTTTGGCACTAGGCTTTGGTGACTCCACGTTGGAGGGCCTCTTGCTGGAAGACTTTAACTCCGGCTGTGGCCCCCCCTTTGGAGAGGTGTTCTCCAGTTTGGTCTCCTTCACGGCCAGTTTTGGTTCCTTGAAAGCAGCTTTTGGAGGTGCCTTCTCCTCCTTAGGCAGTTTGTTCTCAGTTGGTTTTCTGGAGGAGTCCTTCAAAGGCTTGTTCTGTTCTCTCTCAAGGTCTTTGGAGGAGTTTTTGCTCTCAGAGTCTTTCCTGGGCCTCTCCCTGTGCTCCTTGGTTACTTTATGTGGCTTGGATGCTTTGCTACTTTCCTTGTTTGCATCCTAAAATTCAGCAACAGAAACATGCAAGCTGGGTATGAAACTGCAGCTCTGCACAGAATGATAAAACACATCCTCATAAATCACATGGCAATGTTTGCTCTGTGCAGAAATCCACCCCCACACGCCCAGGTAAACATCCACATTTCCCTCAAGCTGCTGCACACACACTGGCAGTGAGCACTTCAACATTTAGGAAAGGATGAAACATGTTCTGCTCCTTTCCAGGCTCTGTCAAAGGTCTAGAAACATCTACAGATGTTTAATTCAGGTTGAACCTGAATGCAAACACAGATGCAGCTCTCAGAGCACCCTGGAGGAAGGGAAGCAGGAGAATTTTGTCTCTTTAGCAACTGGCAATTTTCACCAGAGCTCATCTCAGAGCCCTTTATTTCTCTGCTGTGTTTTCCAGTGCTTAATTCCTGGCCAAAATTAAATCAGCCACTAACAGGTAAGTCATCTTCACTCTGTTTCATAACATCAGAAGGCATAACTGAAGTGCCAGAGTGTTTAGAGCCCTGAAGAACATGGCTATCAGAATTGAATTACACTGGGAAATGAATTGTTGTTAATACCTGTGACTGTTCAGGCTGATACAGTGCATGTAATCTGCTCCAAAACACAATGCTTGGGGATTGTTTCCCCCATGTAGGATTATACAAAAATAGCTTCAGTACATAAGGGAAAAAAAGAAAAACCTTGAGGTTCTTTGGAAGTCTCAGGCCCTGGCTACTGCTGGACACAAACACCCAGTGTGGAAAGCACCCGTTGGACCCAGTGAAGCGTGTTTGATGTTTTCTCCAGCACTGCCCTGAGGACAGAGGAAGGGCTGACTTTCCACTCAGCCTTCCAGCCAAGGGGTGCAGGGCATGGCAGGCAGTGAGAGAGCCCCAGAACCCATCCTCAGCATCAGGGACACAACCAGAACCATCAGAGAGGATTTCATCCGCCTTTAAGGACGATACGATTCACCAAAAATTCCCAGTCTGGCACATTTAATTTTCTTTTCAAAACTTCCCTGGAGAGAAGTCTATCAGATCATAAAAAAGCCTCCTAGAGGCTTGGGAAGTTCCAGACCATTAACTACTGAACTGCAGAGTACAAGGAGGTTCAGAATTAGCAGCAGCCAGGAACAGCTGCTGAACAAGCTCTCAGCAGCCTGGCCTGAAAGACTCCCTCACCTCAGGCTGACCCAAACATGTGCTGCACTGACCTTTGACCCATGGGAGGGTTTGGTCTTCTTGGGATCAGAGAAGGCAGAGAGAGGTATCGTGGGCAGCATTGGATAATCAGGACTTGGCCTTGAAACAGTCTCTGCTCCTTCTGGCATCACCATTACCTGGGAATAAAGAGGAGGGAAATTATGTCTGCACAAAGTCTCACGGACTATTAACTATTAACACATGATTATGTTAAGCCACTTGCTCAATTAACACACTATTATTCATCTTTTCAATGTTTTTTTCCTTGCCTGCTTAAAGGCCATAAAAAGATATTGTCTATGGAATGCTCAGTTTCAAGGCAACTCCTCAAATACAGAATATTAAACCCACAAAACTGAAAGGCAGCAACGCAATATCAAGTGTCTTTCCCAAAGGGAATGCCAATATTCTGAGCACAGGCAGGCAATAAAGCTCTGGACAAGAACTGTGTGTTCTGCTGCAAATGCTCTTCCCCTGAAAAAGGGTAGAGAGATAAATCTGGAAGGAATGAGCAAGATTTCCTTGGTTTAGGAAAAGCTGAATTCACTGTTTCAGAGGAAAAAGGAAAAAAAAACAGAGCTTGGGTCTCTCCCTTCACAAAATCTTAACACCAAGCTCTGAGCTCCATGGAACAATTCCTTTCTTACCTTCCCTACATTGTCAGGAGAATTCTGTGGAAAATCGCCACCAGAGAAAGGGCATCAAAAGTGATTAACAGCTGAAACACCTCAGTACACAAGGACTAAAATACCATACTGTGAAAATCCTAGAGAGCAGATGATGTTCCAGCCATCCTAAGGCTGAAATGAGCACCTTCCTCTCTCTGCCCAATACAGGAAATCACTGGCACGCAGTGGAACAGGAATCATGGAGTGATCAGGATTGGAAAGGGCCTTAAAGCTCACCTTATTTCACCCCTGCCATGGGCAGGGATACCTCCCACTATCCCAAGTTGCTCCAAGCCCTGTCCAACCCGGCCTTGACATCTTCTGGCTCATTAAAAACTTCTTGTACTTTGTGGTTTGGACTGATTTGCCCAGATCCTGCATTTATTTGAGGATCATCCTTTAGTCTATCACTACTCATTACCTTCCCAGATGGAAGGGTTCAGCTCCTGTAGCAACCCATACTCTACTGGCCCTTCTAGAGAATATCTACTTCCCTCCCCACCCCAACCTGTTTTCAGTCTATATTGTCCAATTTTTCATTATTTTTTTTTTTATTATCTAAGCCACAAGTAGCTGATGCCAGGTTTAGAGGTCATTTATTGACCAGGAAGCACTAACTATTAAGTTAAAAAAATAATAATAAGGAATGGTTTGAAAGCCTCTCTCTTTCCTTGAGCTTTTCTGTATTGACCCAGCTCCTGGCACCAGGCAACATCCACAGCAGATCCCACTTTCCAGAGGGGTTTTCTGTTTTGATATTAATGCTCACATTTAAATTGACAAAAGAAGTGTCACCAATCACACACCAA
This sequence comes from Nesospiza acunhae, assembly GCA_013398715.1. Classification (NCBI taxonomy): domain Eukaryota; kingdom Metazoa; phylum Chordata; class Aves; order Passeriformes; family Thraupidae; genus Nesospiza; species Nesospiza acunhae. The sequence goes on along the minus strand of VZSU01001129.1, from coordinate 19,705 downwards.
CAAAGGATTTGTTCTGCTCCAAGTGCTGCAGCCCTATAACCACGACTCAAAACTGGCTGGGTCATCTTTTAAATGAATGTAGAAAACTGCTTGAAGCCTACTGGCCTTAAAGAAACCTCAGAGCAAAACAAGCCCACTCCTTTCAGGATCCCAAATCGGGCACTTACCCCTCCAGCCCTGATGAGTTTGCGCCTGAATTCCTTGGTGGGGTTGTTGAAAGTCAGTTTCTCACAACGAAGGTGGTTCACAGGTGGGTTCCCCTCCAGATTTAGGAACAGGTCATACGTGAAACAAACCTTTTTGGGCTCCTCCTAAAAACAAGAAAGGCTTTGGGAAACTGGAAGAAGCTTGGCAAGCACACTAAGCCTGGGGATGCGAACAGTCACTCCTGAAAATCCCAAATAAACCACTAAGTGTTGCATTCATGGAGTTTTTCACCATGAGATCAGAGAGCTGGAAATTAAACTATTTGTGCTTGAGGTTAACATTGTTCATCAGGAAGTCAGGCATGAGGCTTCTCACTGCAAAAGCAATGCATGGACACAGATTCTGACTGAAAATTGTCTGCTCAAAGCTGTTCAAGTCTCCCCAGAAAAGCAGATTCACAAGCTTTATGCACTACTGTTTTCACCAAAATTCAGATTCTATCTCCTTTGGGAAGCAACTCTAAGTATCAATATTAAGAAAAGCATAATCCTTTTTGAGAGAAGGAACAACTTCTGAACTCCCAGGATCTCTGCAGGCACTGAGAAAAGATTAAAGGCAATGGGAAAAGGATGGCTTGGTTTGTAAAATCCTTTTCAATATGCATATTGCAGGGGCTGAATGGGAAGATATCCCAGGCTTTTGAACTTTCCAAGGGCACTTTCACCCAAGCAATCCAGAGTTTGTATGAGTGCTGGGGGGATCATCTGCGCCTCACTGCCTCTGCTCCACCTGCTGCGTTTGCAGAACAGAATGGAAGAAATCCCTCTCTTTTCCCCCCCCACCCCTAAAACTGCAAATACTCTTCTTGTGTATTACAAATATGGACAGGGCACTGCCTGGTGTTTCTTGCAGTTTGTTTTCCAAGCTGGAAATTCAATGTGCAGGAGAGGCTCTGCTGAGAAGCCCAGTGAGGCCAGCAGTGCCCTGCACATTTCCATCAATGCATCCCACGTGCCTCATTCCCTGTGCAGCACCGAGCAGCTGCACAGCAGTCTTTTCCAGAATTCCCTTCCAGCAGCTCCATTTCCTGGTGCAGTGGCATTGTTGGATGGGAACAGGCACTGCAGGCTCCCAGCTCCAGCCATTAGGTTTGCTGAAAATAGGCTGAAACAGCTTCAGACCACCCCAGTTCCTGCTGTTTGCTGCAGAGGCCATTCCTTGGACAAACTACACCTCTAATAATGCAAAGGGTGGTAGCTACACCTGGTTTACATCAGAATCAGTACCCTGAGCTCATCTAGGAGTTGAGGTCTTGGATCCTCACCCTCAAACAGGGGCAGGCATCAAAAGACATAGCTGAGAGTCTCAGATTAACGTGCTGCCAACACCAGGTACTCAGACCCTCTTTTGGGAAAGTCCTGAGGAATCCACACGCTCCTGAAAGGAGTTTACTAAAACAGATACATGGGAGGAAAAAGAAAAATCCTTGCAAAATACACTGCCCTGTCATTTGCCTGTTTTCCATGCCTGTTCTCATTAACTGAATCATTAGTGAGCTCTGCGTGTGCGCTTGCTGCAGTTCAAACAGCAGCTGCACAGGGTCCCTCAAAGCCTAATAAACTGAAATGAAGGATGAATAGAAATCCAAATGTGGCCTAATAATGGCTTCTAAAATGCTTTCCCTGGTTTACAACAGAGTAAATAATCTCGGCTCTATCAGCAATCGCAGGCTTTGGTCAGGAGATGTTTTGCCATCCCATTACCAGCTCTGCTTTGTCATTTACCCATTTGCTTTCCAAGCAGGAGAGAGGCAGAAGATCCCTTTCCCTCTCACCCTGGGTATCCCATTTTTTGTGCTTTTTTCACAAGCTCCAAAATATTTATCATGTGTCTGTTGAATTTTTGTAGAATTAAGGCAGTTTTTTAAATGCGATATCCTCCCGCTCAGAGATCACAACTGCCCTGGGAATGAGCCCCAGCAGAGTGCCCTGATCATTAAAATCTCCTTTGTATCCCCCAGGCCATAAGGAGCCCCCCACCCCCCCAGTGAATAGCTGAGATTACAGCACTCCTAAAAGAACCACCACAAAACTCTCAAAGCAAAAAGCTGCAAATAAACATTCTTTCCTTTACTGCCCTCACTGCCCAGCTAATGATTACAGCTCAGGCCACTCCAAAGCTTAATCCATCCGGTCCTCCCTAAAAGGTTCTTCCCCCCCAAACAACCATCAAGGGGAAGAAGGGGGGGAGAAACCCAAGGAAAATCTCTCTCAATTGACCCAGACCTACCCATCCTCTAACTTTAAATAAAAAGGCTGAGTCCACAGTGCCACACTTCAAAGCCTTTCTCAATAACATGTTGGGATCCACACATCCTGCTGCAACTCACAGTAGGTTCTTTCTCACCCTACAAACTTTGTTCAAACAATCCTACACACCCTTCATGTGCTCCTGCTTCAGCAGCAACTACACAAACATGCCAAGCATTGCTTTTAGAGAATTTCACCTTCTGATTTTCAGATGTCAAACAAACAGAAAAACTGACAAGGGAAGAGACTTTGCTGCTCCCAAGACCATAAGCTTTTCTAAAGGGCCCTACATGCAAGAAAAGCTTTTTAAAAGGTGGATCATGTCTATTTCTAACTGGTAGATGTGAATTGTTCAGATTCAAATTCAGTGGCTCATTTGGCCATGAAATGGTTAAGCTGGTGCAGGGATGTCTCAGCAAGGCACCTCAGAACCTCACTTTGCATCTGCCCCTTAAATCCCAGGATGCCAGAGAAGTAAACTCCAAGTGAGCAGCACAAAGCCAGGGCTTTTATTTGCAGCTGCTGTAAACTTCCCTTCATCCAGTGAATCCCCCTATTCCACCTCCAATCTCCTGAGCTGGGTACATTAGGTTTTATTTTTACTGCTTCCTGTCTGCACCGCCTGCCACTGAGCTGTTATGAGCTCTGAAGCTGCTTTATTTTTCCTTTGAGTTCTGAAGTAATGGGTTAAAGTGCTTTTGGCACTTTTCGTAAGAGAAGGAATTTTTTAAAGTCTTTTGTTAAAATTTCCTTGTCTTGTTTTTAAGGCAGGGTGTGCCCTTTGCCACTTAACACAAATCAAAAGAATTTCACTGGTAGCGTGCGCATAAAGCACATAAATCACTTTTAGAAAGCCATAAAACAAAATTATCTACAAAAATCTAGCACACCAAGGAAGCAGGCTCATGGTTATTGAATAACTATAACATCTAACACCACTTCCCTTTTGCCATAGATCCAGCCTGACAGAGGCATTTATCCGGAACGCCTGGAGAAATGAAACCCCTTCCCAGGCTGGTCCAACCCGTCTGACTGGTCCTGGAGCAGCTTCCAGACAGGGCATTGGAAAGGGAATAGCCCAATATTCAGATTTTGAAATAATCAGCCTTATGTTCCACTCAGGAATCCATGAATCAATCTGATCTTTTGGGAAATTCTCCAGGGTTAAGCATTTAGGACTTTCTTCCATCAGACGTTTATTACTTTGCTTGAAAATCGGATTTTCCTAATATATATTTTATTTTATATAAGTATATAATGAGTACAATAATGATTGGAGTATAAATAATATAGATTAGTGTAAATACATCTCTTTATCTGCTCACTACTCCAAGACAAGCACTTAATAATCTACTAACTCTTACAAATACATGATATGAAGCTGGCACGGCTGATAAAGCTCCTGTCTTTGCAAACACAGCCTTGGCACACACCCCAAATATAAAAATAAAAATAAATATAAATTGTAATTATAAATATAAATCTGGAGGCATCTGGAGGTGCCTATGGATGTGCCACGCTGAATGGCTGGGGTTTGACCCTGCTCAGATAAAAGAATTGATAAATTAATAATCCATCCTAATTTCTGACAGAAAAAGGTAAAAGCAAAGATTCCCTGGATAACAGCAGCAGGACAAAAGGAATTGTTGCAGGTTTGGGAAGGAAGATGGTGACAGACCTACAACATTTCCCTCAAAGGGCAGACAAAAGGACAAGTTTCACTCTTCCTTCCCCAACTCTCACCAACACTGAGTAAACTCCAACAGGCTAAAGCTACTCATCCTCTCCTCAAACCTGGGCACATCCTGCCCAATATGGCAATTTCAGAAAAATCAAATGTCTCATGCAAACACAGGCTCTTCATCTTCCTTAGGAGTAGTTCCCCGGCCAACACTTGCCCCAGCCTTCCCCAGGAGTATTTCCCAGGCCAATCCCCTCCTGATGGCACAGTCCTGACACCAGTTGTAGCTGATCCTGTTTCACCTCCCCTGCCACATGTGCAGCCCACCTACAATGTCTCCACTGAGTTCCTACTCTGATACACAATAATTCTCTCCTTTCCCAATATTTCTCTCTATTTGTTTTCTACATCACCTCTACAAAGGTTGCAGAAGGGATAAAATATGCTTATTTTTCTTTTGAACCTCACTGGAAAAATCAAATGAATTTCTCTGCTTTCTTTGCTTATCTCCTTCTCACTAATAGGAAAAGCCCAAGTTCCATGTATCCATTATGTAAATCCTGGAAGGCTTTTATCTCTAGCACTAAAATTAGGAGGTAGCATCTTTAAAGAGACTTTAATACAACATCTTATCCATGTTGCATTAATATCATCTGCCTTATATCAGAATAACATGAAAATCTACTAGACCTTTAGCTTTGTGGGGAGGATTGATCTAATTTGATTAGGATGCAAAAAATGTCACAGGGAATGAATACCAAAGCCTGACCTGTATTACAGCCTCCAGATTACAACGTGTACCACTAGAAGAGATTTATTTGGAGACAACAATGAAAAAAAAGCCTCCAGACTGTTGAAATTGAGGGGGAGAGGGAAGGGGAAGAGCAGGAGAAAAACAGCAACGCATTTGTTGTACCGGGTTTGTATCGATTTGAGCACCAGAAGCCACTCACAGCAGCCCTCGTTACAGGAACACAAAGGATTTCAAAACAAAAATAGCACACTAACATTTCCAGTCCAAATGATCTGCTGTCATTAGCCAACTCGACTTCCAAAAGCTTTATCAATCAACCTGCTGAGCCCCTGCCATTTGTTTTTCAGGATCAGTTACAGCAGCAAAGGCTCTGCCAGTGTTAAAGGAGACCACGAGCGCTGTGGCTGCTCAGAGCCCCCAGCTGCCCAGGCTCGCTGCAGTATTCACAATTTATATTCTGCAATTCAAATACCAGAGCTGAGAAAGCACTGCTCATGGAGGAGCTGGATTGCAGCAGAAGGACAAACACAGGCCAGCAATGTTCACAGAGGGTAAGAACAGGCTCTTACACCTTTTTCACACTCTGCTGACACTTCCCCACCCGACAAAAAGGCACCGAGTCTGCTGCTCCAAACACACACAATGATAACAAAAAGGGTCCTCCAACACAAAGAGTCAATGGGCAATTTTATGCCAAGCTGGTTAAAAAATCCCTGATGAAGTTAATTAAAACAGTTCTTAGTAAAGCTGTTCCTTCCCAGAGCACAGGCTGGTATTTCTTTAGCCAAAGCAAAGAGCACACGGGCTCTGACAGCCAGCATTTGTCATCCCAGTAACAAATCAGAACAGAGAAACGAAATAGCTAAGAAAGGAGCTTAAATTGTGGAAAAAAACCCATTTCAGCCAACCATGGCAAAGATCAATCTCCACAGACTGGCTCACTCCCTCTTTAAATCCTTTCTCTTCTCACCTTCACAAAGCTAAACATGCATCAATAAACAAATCCCAAAGCCTCTGCAAGTCTGGTTTCAGCTGAAGACACACATCAACAAAAATGTGTCAGATTGTGAGGAACATATGGCCTCAAAACCCACCCAGCTCCCCTGCCCAGTCACCTCCAAAGAGCCTTTTCACCCCAATCCCAGAACAATCCATACCAGCTACTTGAAGAGAATTATTCAAGGATGAGTCCCAAATGCTGTAGTCAATTCACAATATCTGCTGCACTCACACCAGCTGATCCCCACCAGTGTCAACAGGTTACAGAGATCAAAGTGAGAACAAGGTCTTGAAGTAATGAAGACTTTATTTGGTGTTTTAACACCTTCTTTAATTCAGGAGAACACAGGCTGTATCCAAAACCTTTACCATTCCTCCTCCTCTCCTTTCCTTATCTTTTTAATTTTTACTATATCCCAGTCTTTGCATTCCTGTCTTTGTAGAAATATTTACCTCTTACATTTCCTTCAACTCCACTTACAGAAAATGATCAGAGCTCTTAAAATTCCCCGATGGCATCATCACTGGGCAGAGGCGGACAGAGGAGCCCAACTGAATATCCTGAGCTGGAAAGGATCCTCAGGGATGATCAGCCCAGCCCCTGTCCCTGCCCAGCCACCCCAACACCCCCACCCTGAGCACCCCTGGGAGCTCCTGGAGCTCTGGCAGCCTTGGCACCATTCCCTGGGGAGCCTGGGCAGTGCCCAGCAGCCTCGGGGGGAAGAACCTTGCCCTGAGCTCCATGCCAAGGCCTGGCACAGCTGCAGCCCTTGCTGAGCTCCTGTCCCTGCTCACCCCCTCAGCAGCAGCTCCTGAGCTCCCTGCAATCCTAAGTTAGTTCATGGCTGAATTTGAAAACACATCTTTGTTCCAATGATGTGCTGGAAGATGGAACCTTTTTCCACCTTTTCCCTCAACCACCCCTTGGCCCAGTTAAATAATGAGAGGTGCTGCCTGCAACTCCTTAATTAGCAATTTGTTAATCAGCTTAAAAATGGAAAAGAACTTCTCCAGAAAACATGCAGCTAAAAAAACAGGGCAAAAATGAGTGTTTTGAAGATCTGTAGATTTGAAAACAAGTCTGCAACTCAACCTGTTCTCCTATTTATTTGTCATGTTTCTGAAGACCAAAATGTCAGAAACAAAGAGCCTTCTCCTAAATTAACAGCTCCTTCCATTGTTTCCAGGGAGAACAGAGCCCACCTATTTCCCTTATTTATAAAAGCCACCTCTCTGCTCAGTGCTGGGGAACAACTCTGCAGTCACGTGTGTGGAGAAACAATGAGGAGTGATGACCCCAGTGGGTGTGAAAGCAAGTTCTAGTCAGAAAAGCTGCCAGCTCCATACTCCATGAGGAACACAGGAATATGAGGGACAGAGGGAAAAAGAAAACACAGGAATGCAGATGGCAGTCACAGCAAATGTGAGCGCCTCTGAAAAGACACAGAAATGAGGGAGCTCTGAGGATTTGTGAAAGAAACCATTGGAGAGCTGCAGGGAAAAGGGAAGAGTGGAAAATGGCTGGGTGAAGAAAGGAAGGGAAAATAAAAGGAAAGGAAAACACAGTTCACCCCTCCCAGGCATTGGAGGTTCCACTTTCAAGGAATCAGCCTGGGGAAGTTCACATTTTTTGGTCAGGAGTGTAAAGGATCTTCAACCTGACTTAAGCCAACATTTAGTGCAGGTGGGGAATTTTCTGCTTCCCATCTAAAACCTCAGAAAAGCCACCAGAGGTAGAACTACTTCAAGCTTCTGAGGTGTTTTTGTTGCACTCAAGTCATAGTGCAGTGTTTGCCAAAAAAGCTGCTTTTATCAACAATATTCACCCCCAGCCCCTGCCATTCTTCTTCCCAGCCTTCTGGCTTACCCTCCCCACCCAAAAAACAACTTGAGGGCAAACCACTCCCAGGTTTAGGAGGGCACTCTGTCTTCTGTGGTCCAGTCCAATTATCTGGCTTATTCCTCCAACCCATAAAGTGGGGTCAGAGCAATGTGGTAGGCCAAGAACCCAGCCCAAAATGCTGAGTATTTACAGAGTGACACTGCCAGGAGAGCATCCTGGGCTGGAGTGGGGACAGAAAGGAAGAACAGACAGATGTTTGTGGGAGGGACAGGGAAAGGAGGATATGAAGCTGAATAGAATGAGGCTGTTCCATGTGGTCTGCTGTCAACACACCTGGGGTAAGGGCTGGTGCTCAGAGAACTGAGGGGGTGGGAGAGCACAGATTACAGGGATGTGGCTCAACATTTTTGGTTTAGTTTACCTCAGTTCCCTCTTAGGGATCATAAGCAAAACATTAGTTTTTATTTTATGATTTAAGCAGTAATCAAACCCAGAAACATCCATTATTCATGTTTAACAAAACAATTTAACTGAAACTGAGGTAATATGAACACAAGTGCCCAATTCCCTGTTTTCATAACCTACAGCATGTGACCTCTGTGGTAGACTTAAAGCAAGCAATAAATCAAAATTTTAACTTTCATATATTTGCTGGCAATGCATCTTAAGACTTAAGATATTTAGTGTTTTCTTTCTGGAAGAGCACTGAGTAAGAACAAGGATATCTTTAAGACAGCTCTAAATACTTGTGCTACACATGCAAATGTTTGTCTTGGGCCTCTGCAGATTTCATACCTATACAGTTAAATTAATAAGCTTGCAAATTCAAAAGTAGGTTTTTTAATATATTGAGAATCAACACAGTGTTTACAAATATTTATAGCATCAGTGTCTTATGTTTATTTACTTCCATATGTACATAAAATATTTTAAATTGCTTTAATATCCTCCATGCTAAAGAAGCTACAAGTGGCACAATCTCTGCTCAGAATCTCCAGGACCATCCACTGTCCTGGTATCACCTTTCTATCCAATTCCATTTCTGCCAAAAGCTTTCTTTTGAAGTCTGGCAGGAGCTTCCAACTCCCAGTTAAATTCTATTTATTAGACTAATAAAAAACACACACATAAAACAGTCACATAATTTAGAGTCTTTCTGTCAGGCAGTTTCAGGCTCTGGCACAGCTCAAAACAATTAGAAGACCAGAAATCAGATTCTACCTTGTTTTTGAAGTGCACTTCAATGGGCATAATGAAGCCAGCATAGCCAGACTCCTCCACCTTGTAGGGGGGCTCCTTGCACACTGAAAGAGAACAAATAAATGTGAGCTTGGAATTCAGCACAACTTTATTTGAGGCTAAAAGAAGCTGCAAGAGGAGAGCTGGGCCTCTGACGACTCAGGGCACAGTTAAAGCACTGACCTTTGTGGAAAAACCCACACAGAGTAAGATGGTGGCCACAGGCTTAGTTAAGAACATGAAATCCGTTCTTGGCTCCTCCCATGGAATGGAAACATAAAACACTGCAGGCCCGAGTCTCAGTGAGCTCCTTCCCCTCCTGTGCACCCAGATACAATTACATTTCTGGGCAGGCCCACAACAATGCAAACTGCCAGTTCTAAGTGCCTGGCAAGGAAAGGCCAAGACCCAAAAGGTGGAACAGCACAGAAAGGTAAACTTTACTTTGATGCCCATATTTCAGAATCAAAACACTGCCACACACAAGCAGGTGATTATTTTTTCCTTGAAACACTCCCCTGCACTCCTCAATGCTCACAGTTGGGTAACAGCCACGCTCCAGGTGAACAAACCTGAAGGGCAGGTGAGCACTGCTATTTATTTCACACACAAGGAAACACGAGCAGGAAGGTGAACCAGTTTGCTGTTAAGGTCAGAGCTGCTTAGTGCAGAAACAGCAATTAGAAAAGTTAATTGCTTTTCAGAAATTAATCTGCATGTCCCTGCCTCAGTTCCCCCTGTCCCGCTATCTGGTGTGGGTTCATGCTCCTGAATCCTTCCTGTTATCCATTCCAGGATATCCAATTTGAAGGATTCCATGATCATTTATTTCTTTGGCCATGAAGTAGCAGCACACAGCAGCTGCCAGGAGAAACATGAGACTCACAAAGATATTCTCCCTCTCAGGAACCGGATGCACTTGCATATAATTTATGCACTACAATATATGTAAATAAAGTCAATTAGGTAATTAGAGGAATTCAGTACAAATCTTTTGAGTTTCTCTTAAGAATTCCAAGTAATTAATATGATTAGGAAACAGTACATCAAACCTAAAAGAACACAAATTATTTTCCTTTAATGTAGCTGTATTATCCCCTCCCAGCTCTAAGCACTTCTACCATCATTAAGGTGCTGGAAAGCAGCACTCCAAATGCAACTGAGAAAAAAGGGCATCCCTAAAAATAACAAAAACCTCTAGACTTGCTTTAACTTGAATTTCATATAAGAACCCTGTCAT
>VZSU01001128.1:124150-138759 GCA_013398715.1 Nesospiza acunhae | reverse complement strand
CATTAATAGGAATATTCACCCCAGAGCAGTCAAATCTATGATTCTCCAATTTCCACCGACGAGGAATTAACACCTCGGGAATTCTCCAGCCTCCCAAAACTTATTTTATTTTATTTTACTTTATTTATGTTATTTTATGTTGGGTTTTTTTTTTGGTTTGGGTGTTTTTTTTTTTTTTGTTCCAATCCAAAGTTCTTCTTGCCAAAAGTGATTCATGGATCCTCCCAAGCATTTCCCCCCCAGAGCAGCCTCATCCCTCCCCGGGGTGGAGCCAGGATGCGGTGTCCGCTCCGGCGACAATTCCATTATTCCCGCTGAGTCCTTGATTTATCCTGCCCGTTTTTCTAATTATTTTCTCTACCACCTGCCTGGTGAGGCTCTGCCTGGTTTTGGGAGGGGTTTGGGGTTTTTTTTGGGAGTGTTTGTGGTCATTGAGGTTTTCAGGAGCGTTTTCCCAAGCGTGGAATGGGGTGGGGAAGACCTGGAGGAGGAAGGAAATCCTCCAAGGATATAAAAAGAATCAGAGGTGGGGGAAGAGGGGAGAAAAAAGCAAAGTGGAAGTGGGACACGGGATCAGAGTGAGACTTTGCAGTGGAGGCAGGGAAAAAGCCACTTTCTGGGAAAAATCCCAGTGGAATTGCAGAATCCCAGAATTATTTGGGTTGGAAGGGACCTAAAGCTCATCCCGTTCCCACGGGCAGGGACACTTTCCACTATCCCAGCTTGATCCAAGCTGGCCTGGGACACTTCCAGGGATGGGATCCACAGGGACGGAATCCACAGGGATGGAACCCACAGGGATGGGATTCCCAAGGATGGAATCCACAGGGATGGAATTCCCAAGGATGGGATCCACAGGGATGGAATCCACAGGGATGGAATCCACAACTTCTCAGTACAAAAAATCCCAGAATTATTTGGGATTGAAGCTCATCCCATTCCTATGGACAGGGACACTTTCCACTATCCCAGCTTGATCCAAGCCCTGTCCAGCCTGGACTGGGACACTTCCAGGGATGGAATCCACAGGGATGGAACCCACGGGGATGGAGCCCACAGGGATGGAATCCAAAACCTCTCAGTGCAAAAATCCCAGAATTATTTGGGTTGGAAGGGACCTTAAAGCTCATCCCATTCCTATGGGCAGGGACATTTTCCACTATCCCATGTCCAACACTGGGACACTTCCAGGGATGGGATCCACAGGGATGGAATCGACAGGGATGGGATCCACAGGGATGGAATCCACGGGGATGGGATTTACACGGATGGAACCCACAGGGATGGGATCCACAGGGATGGGATTCATAGGGATGGAACCCACAGGGATGGAACCCACAAGGATGGGATCCACAGGGATGGAATCCACAGGGATGGGATCCACAGGGATGGGATTCATAGGGATGGAACCCACAGGGATGGAACCCACAAGGATGGGATCCACAGGGATGGAATCCACAGGGATGGGATCCACAGGGATGGAACCCACAGGGATGGAATCTACAGAGGTGGAACCCACAGGGATGGAATTTACAAGGATGGAATCCACAGGGATGGGATTCATAGGGATGGAATCCACAGGGATGGGATTCATAGGGATGGAACCCACAGGGATGGAATCCACAGGGATGGAATCCACGACCTCTCCGTGCGAAAACAAAGGAATAGAAGAGCCCAGAGAGCACACGCACCGTTCCCCGTGACACAATCCGAATCGCGGCGCACAAAGGCAGCTGCTGCTCACCCCCAGCGCTCAGAGAAGCTCCCGGGCTCGGCGCTGGCGAATTGATCGGGCAGCAGGGACAGACAGAGGGGACGCCGCTCCTCCCGGAGCTGTCACCAGCTGCCCGATTGAAGAAGCACCCAGCGCTTTTCTGGCACCATCAGCAGATATTCCCCTCCCAGGAGAAACCCCTGGATTTATTGTTTTTGTTATTATTGTTTCAACTGAAGGTGCTCAGAATTTCCAAAGTCAAGCGGGTTCCTTTGTGTCCGAGTTTCTGCTGAGCTGGGAAGAGGCGGCAGAGGGGGAGGGCTCGAAAAAACGAAATTATGTTGTTCAAATTTCATTAGAACTACCTCAAAATCGAAGGTTTATAAAGATCTCTGGAAAGCCAAGGGTTGGTTGTCCCAAAAAGAGAAAGAATTGGAGAGTTGGGGATGTTCACCTGGAGAAGGGAAGGATCCAGGAGGGCTCAGAGCCCCTTGCAGAGCCCAAAGGGGCTCCAGGAGAGCTGGAGAGGGACTGGGGACAAGGCATGGAGGGACAGGACACAGGGAATGGCTCCCACTGGGAAAGGGGAGCTTGGGGTGGGATTTGGGAAGGAATTCATGGCTGGGCCGGAATTCCCAGAGAATCCCTGGGAGTGTCCAGGAAAGGCTGGAGCAATCTGGGATCAAGGTTGGAATGGGATGGGATTGAAGGTCCATGGATCCCATCCCAAACCATTCTGGGATCCAGGAGGCTCAGGATCCATCCCCAGGGAATTTTATGGGATTTGGGGATGGAGAAGGGAAGGGAGACCCTTCCTGGAGTCCCAAATTCCCAGGGAAGCCCCTGGATCCCAAAATTCCTTCCCATAGAGGAGCTGGGATGGGGATGGATCCAATGCCAGTCTGGGAGAGCTGGAAATGGAGGGAATTCCCTGGGAAAAGGGAAAAATCCCAAAAAACCCTTCAAATTTGGGAGGGATTTGGGAAGGAACTCCTGGCTGGGCTGGAATTCCCAGAGAATCCCTGGGAGTGTCCTAGGAAAGGCTGGGAAATCCCAGAATTGTGGGTTGGGAATGGGATGGGATTGAAGCTCCATGGATCCCATCCCAAACCATTCCGGGATTCTGGGATCCAGGATCCATCCCCAGGGAATTTTATGGGATTTGGGGATAGAAAAGGGAAGGGAGACCCTTCCTGGAGTCCTGAATTCCTTCCAGGAGAGAAGTTGGGATGGGTCTGGATCCAATGCCAGGCTGGGAGAGCTGGGGATGGAGGGAATTCCCTGGGAGAGGGGAAATGGGATTTGGGAAGGAATTCCCGGCTGAGCTGGAATTCCCAGAGAATCCCTGGGAGTGTCCAAGGAAAGGCTGGAGCAGCCTGGGAATGGGATGGGATTGAAGCTCCATGGATCCCATCCCAAACCATTCTGGGATTCTGGGATCCAGGACACTCAGGATCCATCCCCAGGGAATTTTATGGATTTCGGGATTGGAAAAGGGAAGGGAGACCCTTCCTGGAGTTCCCAATTCCCAGTGAAGCCCCTGGATCCCAAAATTCCTTCCCAGAATCTTCTCTTCCCAGGAGGAGTCAGGGTTGGAATGGGATGAGATGGAAGCTCCGTGGATCCCATCAATGGAATTCTGGGATCAAGGGTCCATCCAGAGGGATTTTTATGGGATTTGGAGATGGAAAAGAGAAGTGGAGTCCTGAATTCCCAGGGAATTCCTGCAATTCCTTCCCAGAGAGAAGCTGGGATGGGGCTGGATCCGATGCCAGGCTGGGAGAGCGGGGGATGGAGGGAATTCCCTGGGAAAGGGGAAAACGGGATTTGGGAAGGAATTCCCGGCTGAGCTGGAATTCCCAGAGAATCCCTGGGAGTGTCCCAGGAAAAGTGGAGCACCCTGGGATGGTGGGAAGTGTCCCTGGGATGGGACTGAAGGTCCACGGATCCCATCCCAAACCATTCCAGGATTTGGGGATTTTAGGAAGACTCCTCCACTTGGCCCCTCATTAGTTCTATGCAGCAGAAATGTTTAAATTTTAAATACTCACCAGCCTGGCCTAACATTTACACAGAAGGAATTTTGAATTTTTTCAGTTTTTTTAATTTTATCAACTCAAAACGAGGATATAAAATTTTAAGGCAGGGAACGGAGACTGAACCCTTGGGAATGAAGGGATTTCAGGAACTGATCTGGATATTTCTGTTCTGTTGGCCGGGGCTCTGGGAAATGAATCAATCAATTTGGTTTGGTGTTTTATTCTCTGTATTGCTTTAAAAATGCTTTACAAAGCATTTAAATGAGGGTGAGATAGGAGCAATGATCTCGGCTCCTTCTGCTCCTTTTCTATCCTCAACTCTTCTCCCCACCTTTATTTCAGTTCCTCCTCTCCCAGTTCCAGCCCCATCCTCATCTCCCAATTCCGGAATTTTCTCCTCCTGCCTCCCCAATTTCTGGGAAATTCGTCATTAATGCACAAATGGGACCCAGAAATTCTTTAACCACTCACTCATCACCAATAAGCAGCAAAGGATAATTATCATTAAATTAATTACAAAAATTTGAAATAATTCCTCGCTCCTCAGTTTTCCACCTCGGATTTTGGTCTCCTCTTTGTCTGATCCTGCCCAGGGTTGGCTTTTCCCTTTTTTTTTTTGGTTATTATTCCCATTTTTCCAGCCTCATCCTCATCTCCCAATTCCAGGATTTTCTCCTCCTGCCTCCCCGGTTTCTGGGAAATTCGTCATTAATGCACAGATGGGACCCAAAAAATTCTTTAACCACTCACTCATCACCAATAAGCAGCAATGGGTAATTATCATTAAATTAATTACAAAAAATTGAAATAATTCCTCCCTCCTCAGTTTTCCACCTCGGATTTTGGTCTCCTCTTTGTCTGATCCTGCCCAGGGTTGGATTTTCCGTTTTTTGGGTCATTATTCCCATTTTTCCAGCCCAAATTCCAGCCTCATCCTCATCTACCAATTCCGGAATTTTCTCCTCCTGCCTCCCCGGTTTCTGGGAAATTCATCATTAATGCACAAATGGGACCCAGAAATTCTTTAACCACTCACTCATCACCAATAAGCAGCAACGGGTAATTATCATTAAATTAATTACAAAAAACTTAAAATAATTCCTCCCTCCTCAGTTTTCCACCTGGGATTTTGGTCTCCTCTTTGTCTGATCCCACCCAGGGTTGGCTTTTTCCATTTTTTTTGGTCATTATTCCCATTTTTCCAGCCCAATCCCACAGAATTCCAGCTGCAATTCCATGAGAGGTTGAGGGGAGGAGGATTCAATGTTTGGCTGGGTTCTGCATCGCAAAGAATTCCATGAAAATTCTCTGTCATGTCCACACTCCACTTCCCACAGCACGGCAAAAAAAAAATCATCCAGGAGCAGGATAATTAATATAAATAATATAAATAATATAAATAACATAAATAATATAATATAATATAAACTAAATAATGTATATAATATAATTTAAACTAAATAATATAACATAATATAATATAATATAACATATAATATAATATAAATAATGTAAATAGAAATAATTAATAATTCCTGGAGCAGAAATTTGGAATTTTGTGCTCATCACTTCCAGTCTCTCACCTTGGCCAAGAACCAAGAGATTTTATTGAGGGGAAACTCAAGGAATTCTGCACCAAATCCCTCAAAACCAAGGTTCCTAGCCCAGGTTTCAGGATTCCCTTCCTGCCCTGCACAGCTGCATTTTCCAGAGGTGCTTTTTTTGCTTTCTGCCTGTATTTTTAATCAATATATTTCATTACACGGATATTTTTCAGCGCCAGGCAGCACCCAGCCCAACCTTCCCCCGGGATTCCTCCAGCACGACTCCAATTTCTGCACTATTTAAAAAAAATAAAAACAAAACCACCCACTTTTGACTCAAATAAGAAAAAAAAAAAAACAAAAAAAATCACCACAAGACCTGAAAATCTCCCAAAGTGGTTCAATCATTGCACTGCTCATCCGTTTGCTCTTCATTCCTCTCATTGCAATTTTCCCCAGGAATAATTTGATATTTCCTTCTACATCACTGACAAAGGAACTGAACAACGCTGAGCCAAAACGCTTCTTTATAAAACACGCACGCGCACGCTCTAATTCTGCAATTAATTACCTTCCAGAGAGGATCATTTTAACTTGGAATTGTGTCTTACTCTACATCCAAGAGGGAAAACCACCTTGGAAAAAAGCAGCAAATACGGGAAGAGCTGTTTCCCACAGGGACCCCAGTGACTCAGGCTTGCATGAGACATGGATATCATTTTCTGCATGAAGTAGTTCAACAAATCTCTTTTTTTTTTTCACCTTCTTTTTTGCTTTTTTTTATTAAAAAAAGATTTTTAAATTGTTTGCCCTTTAGAAACAAATCTGGTAACCGAGCAGGGAGTTTTGCGTGGGGGAAAAAAAAGTGGGAATTGATGTTTTGTTTGGTTTTTTTTTTAAAAAAAAAAAAAAAAGAATACTCACAAAAAACTGCTCCATGTCTCTTTCCAGCCCCATGTTGGGCAAGTCTGGCATCATGTGGGCCACGACCTTGAAGCCAGCATCCTTGGCCAGGTGGAAGGACTCACAGACAGCCTTCACCGTGTGGCCCCTGGGGACAGAGGGAAAAAGGGTCAGGAAAAGGCAGGAAAAGCCATTTCTGTGTCCAGCTGGGATTATTCCCCTTGGGAGGATGAGTCTGGGGTGTGGATGGAGGTAAAAATGAGATTAACTGGGGTTTGTTGGGGATTGAAGTTGTTTTTATCGGGGATCGAAATTGTTTTAATTTGAATTTTGCAGGAGAGAAGCTGCCCCAAGGCTCCAGACAAAGAGAGAAATTTGGGAGAGCTGCTGGAATCCAGTCTGGAAATCCAGGTTGGTGTCACTCAGAAAAAAACAGGAATAAAAACAGAAATCCAACAATAAAAACAGCAGGAGAGGAGAAGGGATGGGAACGAGGAAAAGCAGCCAAAATCACCCAAAAATCCCCTCTGGAGGAACAGGAACCTCCCCAAATTTTGAGATGGGTTGGAAATCCAGGTTGGTGTCACTCAGAAAAAAAAGGGAATAAAAACAGAAATCCAACAATAAAAACAGCAGGAAAGGAGAAGGGATGGGAACGAGGAAAAGCAGCCAAAATCACCCAAAAATCCCCTCTGGAGGAACAGGAACCTCCCCAGATTTTGGGATTCCCGGAGGGTTTCACACTGACAGAACCCAAACCTGGCTCTGCAGGAGCCTGGGGGGATTTGGAGCCCAAAAAAGGGTTTTGTTGAATATTGAAATTGTTAATTCTGTGGGAAAGGAGCTGCCCCGGGCGTTCCAGACACAAAAATTTGGGAGAGCTGCTGGAATCCAGCTTGGAAATCCAGGTTGGTGTCACTCAGAAAAAACCAGGAATAAAAACAGAAATACAACAGTAAAAACAGCAGGAGAGGAGAAGGGATGGGAACAAGGAAAAGCAGCCAAAATCACCCAAAAAATCCCTTCTGGGGGAACAGGAACCTCCCCAAATTTTGAGATGGGTTGGAAATCCAGGTTGGTGTCACTCAGAAAAAAACAGGAATAAAAACAGAAATACAACAGGAATAAAAACAGCAGGAAAGGAGACGGGATGGGAACGAGGAAAAGCAGCCAAAATCACCCAAAAATCCCCTCTGGAGGAACAGGAACCTCCCCAGATTTTGGGATTCCAGGAGGGTTTCACACTGACAGACCCCAAACCTGGCTCTGCAGGAGCCTGGGGGGATTTGGAGCCCAAAAAGGCCGAGTTTCCCACAGTTCTGGAGAAAATCCCCCTTTCCTTCCACTCCAGGGCTCCCATGAGGAGATTCCCACCACAGGAGAAAAATCTTCCCACAAAACCCTGGCTCTGTCCCACATTCCTGGACCTTCCAGGGCACTCCCATCCTGTTTTCCTCCCAACTCCTCCTCCTGGAATTCCAATTCCTCCCAATTCCTCCTCTTGGAATTCCATTTCCATTTCCATTTCCAATTCCAATTCCATTTCCAATTCCAATTCCATTTCCAATTCCCAACTCCAATTCCAATTCCCAACTCCAATTCCAATTCCTCACAATTCCTCCCTATTGGAATTCCAATTCTAATTCCAATTCCAATTCCCAATTCCATTCCCAATTCCAATCCCTATTCCATTTCCAATTCCCAATTCCAATTCCACCTCCCTTTCCATTTCCGCTTCCATTTCCAATTCCATTTCCAATTCCAATTCCAGTTCCATTTCCAATTCCAATTTCCAATTCCAACTCCAATTCCATTTCCAATTCCAATTCCTCACAATTCCTCCCTATTGGAATTCCAATTCCCAATTCCAATTCCATTTCCAACTCCATTTCCATTTCCATTTCCCAATTCCAATTCCTCCCTATTGGAATTCCAATTCCAACTCCAATTCCCATTTCCAATTCCAATTCCAATTCCAACCCCAATTCCATTTCCAATTCCAATTCCAATTCCTCACAATTTCTCCCTATTGGAATTCCATTTCCATTCCCAATTCCAGTTCCAATTCCTCCCTACTGGAATTCCAATTCCAATTCCAATTCCAATCCCATTTCCATTCCCAATTCCAATTCCCATTCCTATTCCAATTCCCATTTCCAATTCCCATTCCAATTCCTCCCTATTGGAATTCCAACCCCAATTCCACTTCCAATTCCCAATTCCAACCCCAATTCCATTCCCAATCCCAATTCCCAACCCCAATTCCAACCCCAATTCCATTCCCATTCCCCAATTCCATTCCCAATTCCATTTCCAACCCCAATTCCATTCCCAACCGCAATTCCCAATTCCCAATTCCCATTCCCAATTCCCAACCCCAATTTCCAATCCCAATTCCAACCCCAATTCCATTTCCAACCCCAATTCCCAATTCCCAACCCCAATTCCATTCCCATTCCCGATTCCCAATTCCATTCCCAATTCCCAATTCCAATTCCCAATTCCAATTCCCAACCCCAATTCCATTCCCATTCCCGATTCCCAATTCCATTCCCAATTCCCAATTCCAATTCCCAATTCCAATTCCCAACCCCAATTCCATTCCCAATTCCCAATTCCAATTCCCAATTCCAATTCCCAACCCCAATTCCATTCCCAATTCCAATTCCCAATTCCCAACCCCAATTCCATTCCCAATTCCCAATTCCAATTCCCAATTCCATTTCCAACCCCAATTCCATTCCCAACCCCAATTCCGAATTCCCATTCCCAATTCCAATTCCCAATTCCATTTCCAACCCCAATTCCATTCCCAACCCCAATTCCGAATTCCCATTCCCATTCCCAATTCCAATTCCCAATTCCCAATTCCCATTCCCATTCCCAATCCCAATTCCCAACCCCAGTTCCCCCAGCCCCTGCAGCTCCTGCCTCCCAGATGATCCCCGCAGGTGATTTTTTATTTTTCCCCCCCTCCCTCCTCCAAACCCCTGCGGATAAAAACCCCAATTCCCGTTGGGCACCCCCGTTTACCAGACCTAATTTAATTTTTTTTATTATTATTATTTTTTAAGGATCTTTCCCTCCCTCTCTGCCCGAAGATGCAGCTTTAACCCCATTTTTATTTGTGATTTATTTTTTTTCTCCCCCAGGACTATTCCAGCGTTTTTCTGCGACTCTTCAAGGACAGCATCGCTCCGGAACCCTGAGCGGCCCGAGGGGAGCAAACAGGAGCTTTGTTCATAAATAAAAATTATTTTCTTATTAGAAACGGAATCGGAGCCGCATCAAGAACTCGATGATTTGATATTCTGGAATATTTTTCTGCCTCACAGCCCCTCAGAGAGCTCACACTAATGACTTCTGGAACACGACAGAAAACTCATTTCCAAACTGCTCGCCCCTAATTGCCTGCAATCTGACATTTTGCTAAAGGGGAAATGGTAAAAAAAGTTTCCAGCCCAAAAATAAATAAAAAAAAATAAATAAATAAACCCTAACGCAGGCAAAGCACAAAAAGAGCAAAACAGAAAAAAAAAAAAAAAAAAAGAAATAAAAAATAGGAATCGACTTTTTTTTATTTAATGCGGATTTCAAGAAAGCGGGAAAAGCGAGAGGAGCCTTCGGGGGATTGGGAAATTCCCAGCGAGGGGATGAAACCGGGAAAAGGGAATTTGGCGGGGGAAAGAAAATGGATTTTAGGATTTAAAGACGGGTTTTTGGGGGAAAAATAGAAATTTTAAGATTTAAAACTGGATTTTTTTTTTTGGGGAAGAAAAGGATTTTAAGATTTAAAAATGGATTTTTTTGGGGAAAATAGATATTTTAAGATTTAAAAATGGAGTTTTTTTGGGAAAAAAATGGATTTTAAGATTTAAAAATGGATTTTTTTGGGGAAAATAGATATTTTAAGATTTAAAAATGGAGTTTTTTTGGGAAAAAAATGGATTTTAAGATTTAAAAATGGATTTTTTTGTGGAAAAATAGAAATTTTAAGATTGAAAACTGGATTTTTTGGGGAGAAATGGGTTTTAAGATTTAAAAATGGATTTTTTTGGGGAAAATAGATATTTTAAGATTTAAAATTGGATTATTTTGGGAAAAAAAAAGGATTGTAAGATTTAAAACTGGATTTTTTGGGGAAAAATGGATTTTAGGATTTAAGATTAAAAAACGGATATTGGGGGAAAATGGATTTTAGGATTTAAAAATGGATATAGGGGGAAAAATAGGGATTTTAAGATTGAAAAATGGATTTTTTGGGGAAAAATGGATTTTAGGATTTAAAAATGGATTTTTGGGGAATAAAATGGATTGTAAGATTTAAAATGGGTATTTGGGGAAAAATGGATTTTAGGATTTACAAATGGAATTTTTGGGAAAAATGGGATTTTAAGATTAAAAACTGGATTTTTTGTGAGAAAAAAAAGGATTTTAAGATTTAAAAATGGATTTTTGGGGGGAAAATGGATTTTAGGATTTAAGATTCAAAAACGGATATTGGGGGAAAAATGGGTTTTAGGATTTAAAAATGGGTATTGGGGGAGAAATAGGGATTTTAAGATTTAAAAATGGAGTTTTTTGGGGAGAAATGGATTTTAAGATTTAAAATGGATTTTTTGGGGAAAAATAGAAATTTTAAGATTTAAAACTGGATTTTTTTTGGGGGGAAAAAAAGGATTTTAAGATTTAAAACTGGATTTTTTGGGGAAAAATAGAAATTTTAACATTTAAAAATGGAGTTTTTTGGGGAAAAATGGGTTTTAAGATTTAAAAATGGATTTTTTTGGGGAAAATAGATATTTTAAGATTTAAAATTGGATTATTTTGGGAAAAAAAAAGGATTGTAAGATTTAAAACTGGATTAAGATTTAAAAATGGATTTTTTGGGGGAAAACGGATTTTAGGATTTAAGATTCAAAAACGGATATTGGGGGAAAAATGGATTTTAGGATTTAAAAATGGAGTTTTGGGGGAAAAATAGGGATTTTAAGATTGAAAAATGGATTTTTTTGAGAAAAAAATGGATTTTTTGGGGAAAACGGATTTTAGGATTTAAGATTCAAAAACGGATATTGGGGGAAAAATGGATTTTAGGATTTAAAAATGGAGTTTTGGGGGAAAAATAGGGATTTTAAGATTGAAAAATGGATTTTTTTGAGAAAAAAATGGATTTTTTGGGGAAAACGGATTTTAGGATTTAAGATTCAAAAACGGATATTGGGGGAAAAATGGATTTTAGGATTTAAAAATGGAGTTTTGGGGGAAAAATAGGGATTTTA
Organism: Nesospiza acunhae; assembly: GCA_013398715.1. Taxonomy (NCBI): domain Eukaryota; kingdom Metazoa; phylum Chordata; class Aves; order Passeriformes; family Thraupidae; genus Nesospiza; species Nesospiza acunhae. The sequence goes on along the minus strand of VZSU01001128.1, from coordinate 127,277 downwards.
AGATTGAAAAATGGATTTTTTTGAGAAAAAAATGGATTTTTTGGGGAAAACGGATTTTAGGATTTAAGATTCAAAAACGGATATTGGGGGAAAAATGGATTTTAGGATTTAAAAATGGAGTTTTTGGGGAAAAATAGAAATTTTAAGATTTAAAAATGGATTTTTTAAGGAAAAGAAATGGATTGTAAGATTTAAAAATGGGTATTTGGGGGAAAGTGGGTTTTAAGATTTAAAACTGGATTTTTTTGGGAAAAATAGAAATTTTACCATTTAAAAATGGAGTTTTTTGGGGAGAAAAATGGATTTTAAGATTTAAAAATGGAATTTTTGGGGAAAAATAGAAATTTTATGATTTAAAACTGGATTTTTTTGGGGGAAAAAAGGATTTTAAGATTTAAAAACGGATTTTTGGGGGGAAAACGGATTTTAGGATTTAAGATTCAAAAACGGATATTGGGGGAAAATGGGTTTTAAGATTTAAAATGGATTTTTTGAGGGAAAATGGATTTTAAGATTTAAAACTGGATTTTTTGGGGAAAAATAGAAATTTTAAGATTTAAAACTGGATTTTTTTTGGGGGGAAAAAAAGGATTTTAAGATTTAAAACTGGATTTTTGGGAAAAATGGATTTTAAGATTTAAAAATGGAGTTTTTTGGGGGAAAAAATGAATTTTAAGATTTCAAAATTGACATTTGCGGAAAAAAACGGATCTTAAGATTTTAAGATTTCCAAATGGATTTTTGGGAGGAAAAAAAAAAGGATTGTAAGAGGTGACGAGGAATGAATTGTTAAATTGATAATAAAGAAATGTTTATTTTTTAATAAAAAATTTAAAAAATAATTTTAAAAATCCCAACGGGAATTCCTGGCCAGTGTCACCTCTCCTGTCCCAAAAAGGCTCCTGGAGGAGGGAAAAAGGTGGAAAAAAGCCCAAAAATCCCCAAAATAAGCCCAAAAAGCCCCAAAAAGGGATTTTACAATTTTAAGTAAATAAATTTTAAATAAATGTTACAATTATAAGTAAATAAATTTTAAATAAATTCTACAATTTTTAGTCAATAAATTTAAATTTTAAATAAATGATTAAATCAATGTAACGGAATTTATTGCTGGTGTATTAAGAAAAGAGGTGTTCAGCACAGGGAAAGAAGGAATAAATAAAACCAAAAAGAGGTGGGAAATACAGGGGAAGAATGGAGAAAATAAAAGAGTAAAATACAGGGAAGGATGAATAAATAAAAATAAAAGGAGGTGGAAAATATAGGGGAAAAATGGAGATAAAATAGAGAGTAAAACACAGGGGAAATGAATAAAAAAAAATAAAAGGAGGTGGAAAATAGAGGGAAAGAATGGAGACAATAAAAAAAAGAGAGTAAAACACAGGGAAAAAATAAATAAAAATAAAAAGAGGTAGAAAATACAGGGAAAAATGGAGAGAATAAAGAGAGTAAAACAGATAAAAATGAATAAATAAAAATAAAAAGAGATGGACTATGCAGGGGAAGAATGGAGAAAATAAAATAGAGTGAAACACAGGGAAAAATTAATAAATAAAAATAAAAAGAGGTGGAAAATGCAGGGAAAGAATGGAGAGAATAAAGAGAGTAAAACACAGGGAAAGAATGAATAAATAAAAAGAAAAAGAGGTGGAAAATGCAGGGAAAGAATGGAGATAAAATAGAGTAAAACACGGGGAAAGAATGAATAAATAAAAAGAAAAAGAGGTGGAAAATGCAGGGAAAGAATGGAGATAAAATAGAGTAAAACATGGGGAAAGAATGAATAAATAAAAGAAAAAGAGGTGGAAAATCCAGGGGAAGAATGGAGACATTTAAAAAAAAGAGTGTGAAATGCAGGGAAAGAAGGAATAAATAAAAGAAAAAGAGGTGGGAAATCCAGAGCAGAATGGAGAAAATAAAATAGAGTAAGGCAGAGGAAAAGAATGAATACATTTTACAAAAAGAGCATAAAAGGAAGAGAAACAAAAAGAAAGGGATGGACAACCCAGTAAAAAACCCCGTGAGAGAAACCAAACGTACACCAGGAGAAAAGGCTCCAGCTAAAACAGCACAATTCCATTTTCTCCTGCTGAGGAATGGAATCCACAAAATTCCATTTTTTTTTTCCCCCATTTCCATGCAAAGGAGGCTGGGAAGCTGCTGGGGTTAATTTCCACTGGCCAGGAAATCCATGGGATGTGCCAATGTTCTCCCTGCAGGGAGTCACCCGAGGAAACGGGAGCTGGAGGATTCCAGAAGGATCCAGGGAGTCCCTGGAGGGCTCCAGGAGAGCTGGAACGGGGGATGGAGGGACAGGACACAGGGAATGACCCCATGGGAACGGGGGGATCGGGACTGTGGCACTTGGGGGATTGGGATTGTGGCACTTGGGGGATTGGGATTGTGGCATTTGGGGGATTGGGACTGTGGCACTTGGGGGATTGGGACTGTGGCACTTGGGATGGAATTCCCGGCAGGGCTGGAACGCCCAGAGATCCCTGGAGTGTCCAAGAAAAGGCTGGAGAGGACTTGGAGCAGTCTGGGAGAGGGAAGGGGCTGGGACTGAGCTCCATCCCAGCCAGGGCAGATGGGATTCCCTGGCATGGTGGCCCTGACCTGGGATGGTGGCCCCGGGATGGTGGCCCTGACCTGGGATGGTGGCCCCAGCCAGCTGGGATTCCCTGGAATGGTGTCCACGACCTGTTGGTGTCCCTGGGATGGTGTCCCAGACCTGTTGGTGTCCCTGGCCAGCTGGAATAGTGTCCCTGACCTGGAATGGTGGCCCTGGAATGGTGGCCCTGACCTGTTGGTGTCCTGACCTGGAATGGAGTCCCTGATCTGGGATGGTGTCCCTGACCTGTTGGTGTCCCTGGCCAGCTAGAATCGTGTCCCTGACCTGTTGGTGTCCCTGGCCAGCTGGAACGGTGTCCCTGGCCTGGGTTGGTGTCCCTGGTCAGCTGGGATTGTGTCTGTGACCTGGAATGGTGTCCCAGCCCTGGGCAGGTGTCCCTGACCTGTTGGTGTCCCTGGCCAGCTGGAATGGTGTCCCTGGAATGGTGTTTCTGACCTGTTGGTGTCCCTGGGCAGGTGTCCCAGCCCTGGTAAGGTGTTCCTGACCTGTTGGTGT
>VZSU01001128.1:90254-123742 GCA_013398715.1 Nesospiza acunhae | reverse complement strand
GGTGTCCCAGCCCTGGTAAGGCGTTCCTGACCTGTTGGTGTCCCTGGGCAGGTGTCCTAGCCCTGGTAAGGTGTCCCTGACCTGTTGGTGTCCCTGGAATGGTGTCCCAGCCCTGGTAAGGCGTTCCTGACCTGTTGGTGTCCCTGGGCAGGTGTCCTAGCCCTGGGCAGGCGTTCCTGACCTGTTGGTGTCCCTGGCCACGTCCTCGTAGACGCTCTGCACGCCGATCTCGAGGCGCGTGCAGCCGTAGCCCAGCATGGCGCTCAGGTGCGGCCGCAGGCAATAGTCCGGCCGCGTCTCGATGGTGATGCCCACGCAGCGCGTCCGGCTCCGCTCCGAGAACCTGCACGGGACAACGCGGCTCTGCTCAGAACACACCGCGGCTGGGCTTCACGGGACCTCGGCAGGAGCTTCTGGCGTGTTCCCAGCCAGGGTTTCATTGATAAAAGGGTAAAATTTAACATTAATTCCTCTCCGAGTACCTGCAGAGAAAAATCCAAAATCCACCAGTTTTGGGCTTCACGTGACCTCGGCAGGAGCTTCTGGCGTGTTCCCAGTGAGGGTTTTAATGATCAAAGGGAAAAGTTTAACATTTATTCCTCTCCGAGTACCTGCATGGAAAAATCCCATTTCTGGTTCAAATCCACCAGTTTTGGGTTTTAGGGGAACTCAGGAAGAGTTTCTGGTGTCTTCCAGCTGAGGGGTTTTAAGGATTAAAGGGTAAAATTTAACATTTATTCCTCTCAGAGTACCTGCAGATAAAAATCCCATTTCTGGTTCAAATCCACCAGTTTTGGGTTTTAAGTGAACTCAGGAAGAGTTTCTGGCATCCTCCAGCTGAGGGGTTTTAAGAATTAAAGGGTAAAATTTCACATTTATTCCTCTCCGAGTACCTGCACATAAAAATCCCATTTCTGGTTGAAACCCACCAGTTTTGGGTTTTAAGGGAACTCAGGAAAGAGTTTCTGGTGTCCTTTTAAGGGTTAAATGGTAAAATTTAACATTTACTCCTCTCCTGCATGGAAAAATCCCATTTCTGGTTCAAATCCACCAGTTTTGGGTTTTAAGTGAACTTGAGAGGAGTTTCTGGGGTCTTCCAGGGGAGGGTTTTGAGGATTAAAGGGGAAAATTTAGATTTATTCCTCTCCGAGTACCTGTAGATAAAAATCCCATTTCTGGTTCAAATCCACCAGTTTTGGGTTTTAAGTGAACTCAGGAAGAGTTTCTGGCATCCTTTTAAGGATTAAAGGATAAAATTTACCCTTTACTCCTCTCCTGCATGGAAAAATTCTATCCCTGGTTCAAATCCACCAGTTTTGGGCTTGAAGGGAACTTGGGAGGAGTTTCTGGGGTCTTCCAGGTGAGAGTATTTAAGAATTAAAGGGTAAAATTTATCATTTATTCCTCTCAGAGTACCTGTAGATAAAAATCCCATTTCTGGTTGAAACCCACCAGTTTTGGGTTTCAAGTGAACTCAGGAAGGGTTTCTGGTGCCTTCCAGGTGAGGGTTTTTAAGGATTAAAGTTCCATTTCCTGTAGTGTTTGGGTGATCCGTGGGTGAAACGATGCACAGGAATACCCATTAATCCAATCTGGGTTGTGGTAATTAATTAGGGCTGTAATTAATACAGCCTGGGGGTTGTTTTGGGTCACAAAGAACCGTGGCAGGGGATTCACAAGGATATCCATGGAAAATCCCTTTGGGAGCGAGCAGTTCCCAACCTCACTGAAGGAATTTGACAAAACCCCAATTTTTTTTCTGGGTTTTTTTTCTCCTTTTGTGCCCTTTATCAGCGGATGTCTAACGAAGATGAATTAATTACTCCAGCTGGTAAAAACAAACCCCACTCCTGATGACAAATGGGAAATCACTGACCTGTGAGAGAGGGAAAAAACAAAAAGGGAAGAAAAGAACCGAAACCAAAATTTACAACAAGAAATCGTCGATCCCCAGCACCAGCAGAGAGGAGAAAATTCATTTTCACCGGGGAATCTTTGAGGTGGTTTTGTAACCAAACCGCAGCCCTGGAGCAGAAATTTACAGCAGGAAAAGGAGAAACTTCTTTTGGAACTGCAGAGAAAATCTGGATAAATCCCAAAGCAGGATATTGATGGGGATATCAGTCTCTGTAACGGCCCCAAAATGATGATTTTTGGGTGTTAATCTGGAAAAAGGGACACCTTGAGGAAGAGAGGGATGTTATTCCCACACCTGCCTGCCCAAAATGGAAAGGATGACTGAATTCAGCTCTTTATTCTGAGTCTGGAAAGATTCAGCATCAAACTGCTGGAAATTTCTGAATGGAAATAAAGCACAGAGCAGCACAGAACATGATCCCACCCAAAAAAATCCCTGATCTAAATCCTCCAAACTTCAAAAAAAAAGCAAAAAAAAATTCCCAAGCGGGTTCAGACTCATTAAAAAAATATAAACTCACTTCAGACTGTTCAAGTTTATAGAAATGCTGAGATGTTTGGGGGACAGGCTGTCAAAAGAAGAATTAAAAAAATAAATAAATAAAATAAAAATTCCCATATCTGCACCCCGAAATGGAAAGGATGACTGAATTCAGCTCTTTATTCCAAGTCTGGAAAGATTCAGCATCAAACTGCTGGAAATTTCTGAATGGAAATAAAGCACAAAACACAATTTCTGCCCCCCCCAAAATCCCAATCAAAATCCTTCAAACTTCAAAAAAAAAAAAAAGCAAAAATAAATTCCCAAGTGGGTTCAGACTCATTAAAAAAATATAAACTCACTTCAGACTGTTCAAGTTTATAGAAATGCTGAGATGTTTGGGGGACAGGCTGTCAAAAGAAGAATTAAAAAAATAAATAAATAAAATAAAAATTCCCATATCTGCACCCCCAAATGGAAAGGATGACTGAATTCAGCTCTTTATTCCAAGTCTGGAAAGATTCAGCATCAAACTGCTGGAAATTTCTGAATGGAAATAAAGCACAAAACACAATTTCTGCCCCCCCCCCCAAAAATCCCAATCAAAATCCTTCAAACTTCAAAAAAAACCCCAAAAATAAATTCCCAAGCGGGTTCAGACTCATTAAAAAAATATAAACTCACTTCAAACTGTTCAAGTTTATAGAAATGCTGAGATGTTTGGGGGACAGGCTGTCAAAAGAAGAATTAAAAAATAAATAAATAAAACCAATGGAAACATTTCCAAGTTTGTGGCTCACTAATCTGACAGGCCGAGAGCAGCAGTTGTTCCTCACGTCAGGGAGAGCTCTGCCAAAGTGTGATTCATTAACAGCAGACTCCACTTTGCCAGACGTGAGTTGCAAAAATTAAAAGAGGAAAAAAAAAAATTGGAGTGAGAAAGGGCAAAAAAAAAAAAGTTTTCATCTAACTCGGGACAAAGGGAAGCTGCTCCTATTAACACCAAAAATCAGGGTGGAAATAGAGAGGGGAGGTAAAAAATAATTAAATCAATGCGGTTTCTAGAAGAAAGAAAGAGAAATTTGATTTTTTTTTTGTGTGGTTTTTCTCCGCTCTCGAATTCAAAAGGTTTGGTTGGATATTCAACATTTTCTCCTGTTTGCAAAAGGAAAATCTATTTCACGGAGAAGCTGAGAGCACAGGCAGGGGTTTTATTGGCTTAGAGGGCAAACATGAGGAATATCAGCAGTGGACACGAATTAAAAGCTGAACTCAAAGTGGATTTACATAACCTGCTCTTTTCTGGAGGGAATTATCCCACAAAAGCTGAACTGGGTATTATTACCCAGCACAAAGCTGCATTATACAACTAAATTACATTTGATATTTTATTGAAAAAAAAAAAAAGAAGAAGAAGAAACCAATCTGATGCTGGTTTGTATTCAGTTTTCACATTTGTCAGCGCTGGGGGTGAGCTGGAAACGCCGGGCCGGGGGCATCGCAGAAATCCACATTTAAATCGAGGATTTCAGGGGTTTTTTAAGCAAACTGTGAGGATCCCTCAGCTGGAAGCACGCTCAGGTCCCACACAGGGATTTTCCAGTCAGCAGAGGCAAAAAACAGGAAAACGGGAATAACACCTCCATCAGCGGAAGGAGCTTTTGAATCCCAAAAATTCCAGAATGGTTTGGGGTGGAAGGGACCTTAAAGGTCATTCCAGGCACCTCCCAGAGTCCCAAGCTGCCCCTGGGCACTTCCAGGGATGGGGCAGCCAAGAATTCCCTGAGAATTCCCTGAGAATTCCCCGAGAATTCCCTGAGACTTTCCTGAGAATTCCCTGAGAATTCCCCGAGAATTCCCTGAGAATGGACTGGATCTCCAGGAAGGAATTTTGGGATCCAGGAAGGAATTTTGGGATCCAGGGGCTTCCCTGGGAATTCAGGACTCCAGGAAGGGTCTCCCATTTTCCATCCCCAAATCCCATAAAAATCCCTGGGGATGGATCCTGGATCCCAAAATCCTGGAATGGTTTGGGATGGGATCCATGGAGCTTCAATCCCATCCCATTCCCATCCTGACTCCTCTCTGGGAAAGAATTTTGGGATCCAGGAAGGAATTTGGGGAATTCCCTGGGAAATCAGGGCTCCAGTTCTCTTTTCCATCTCCAAATCCCATAAAAACCCCTCAGGATGGATCCTGAGTGTCCTGGATCCCAGAATCCCGGAATGGTTTGGGATGGGATCCGTGGACCTTCAATCCCATCCCAGTGCAACCCCTGACTCCTCTCCAGGAAGGAATTTCGGGATCCAGGAAGGAACTTTGGGATCCAGGGGCTTCCCTGGGAATTGGGGACTCCAGGAAGGGTCTCCCTTCCCTTCTCCATCCCCCAATTCCATAAAAACCCCTCAGGATGGATCCTGAGTGTCCTGGATCCCAGAATCCCGGAATGGTTTGGGATGGGATCCGTGGAGCTTCAATCCCATCCCATTCCCACCCCACAATTCCGGGATTTTCCAGCCTTTCCTGGGACACTCCCAGGGATTCTCTGGGAATTCCAGCCCAGCCAGGAATTCCTTCCCAAAATCCCACCCAATTCCCCTTTCCCAGTGGGAAGCCATTGCACCCTTGTCCCTCTCCATCTCTCTGCCAACAATCCAAGAAAATTCCCTCCAGGAATCTCCTCAGTTTTCCTTTGTGCTTCCATTGACGGAACCAGGGGCAGTCATACCCCAGGAGTTTTGCCTCCTGTCCGTTCATTATTCCCAAAATCCCAAAGGATGGTTTGGCTTGGAAGTGCCCTCAAAGCTCATCCCTTCCTGATCCCAAACTGGAATTTCCTGGCATCATCCCCAGCCCCTATTCTCAGCTTTTCTCTGCCCTTCCGCTCCCAAAAAACTCCCCCAGATCCGCAGCCGCATCCGGCTGGGACACGATTTCCCTGTTCCCATCCGATTCCCCACGGCTGATGCACTCAGGGGTAACCTGGCTGCTGAATCACGGAAAAACCTCCTGATTCTCTGGGACTGCAACCCCAAATATTTCATTTCTTCTTTTTTCCTTTTCCCCCGGAGATTTCTGCTGCCGCTCGGAATAGAATCCGGCCCCGTTCCCAGAAAAACCGAGGGATGATTTTTCCCCGTCCTGTTGTGGGATGTGGATTTATAGGGATAAATCCCAGCTCTGGGATGGAGGGATGGATGGATGGATGGATGGATGGATGGATGGATGGATGGATGGATGGATGGATGGATGGATGGATGGATGGATGGATGGATGGATGGATGGATGGATGGATGGATGGATGGATGGATGGATGGATGGATGGATGGATGGATGGATGGATGGATGGATGGATGGATGGATGGATGGATGGATGGATGGATGGATGGATGGATGGATGGATGGATGGATGGTTGGATGGAAGGATGGATCGATGGACGGCTGCTGCCAGCCCTCAAAAATGAGGATTTGAACTCGATTCTAAACACGAGCCCAGGGCCAGGAACAGCAGAATCCCATCAGGAACCACCGGGGTCAGGGACAACAATTTTCCACTTTGGAAATCCGTGGAATTGGTGAAACATTGTGCTGGGTTTGTTTTTGGGGTCTGACATCTCCCTGCAGGATTTTAGGGACATTCCCAATTTCTGCCCATCCCTGAATGATTTTTGGGACATTCCCAATTTCTGCCCATCCCTGAAGGATTTCTGGGATATTCCCAATTTCTGCCCATCCCCTGCAGGATTTTTGGGAATATCCCACAAATCCCAGCCCAGCTCCCCTTTCCCAGCTATGTTGGGATTTTCCCCAGAATTTGGAGAGAAGCTTTTCCCTGTGCAAATCCCACATTTCCCTGCTTGCTTCACCCCTGTGCTGGGAAAAGGTCAGGAAGGGAAGAATTTGGGGTGGGAATTCCTCCCTCCCCTCCTTCAGGGACCTTCAAATTCCTCCTGTCCCAGCCCCTTCCATGGAATTTTTCTGCTGTCCCAAAGTTCAGGATCCAACTTGCTGGAAAAGCAATTCCTGCAGCCTGGGGTTCCATGCCATGGATCCTGGAATTCCAGCCTGGGTTGGGTGGGAAGGGCCCTTCAATCCCATCCCATTCCAATCCCCACACCTCCTGCTATCCCAGGGTGCTCCACACTCATTGGACACTCCCAGGGATCCAAGGATTTCTGGGAATTCCATCCCAGCCAGGAATTCTTTCCCAAGTCCCTCTCCAGCTCTCCTTTCCCTCAGGAAAAGGCTCCAAGCATTCCCTGGATCCTTCCCTTCTCCCATTGGCCATTCCCAGAATCCCAGCCTGGCATTGGATCCATCCCCATCCCAGCTCCTCTCTGGGAAGGAATTTCAGGAATTCCCTGGGAATTAGGGACTCCAGGAAGGGTCTCCCTTCCCTTTTTTAATCCCCAAACCACATAAAAATCCCTCAGGATGGATCCTGAGTGTCCTGGATCCCAGAATCCCGGAATGGTTTGGGATGGGATCCAGGGAGCTTCAATCCCATCCCATTCCCACCCCACAATTCTGGGATTTCCCAGCCTTTCCTAGGACACTCCCAGGGATTCTCTGGGAATTCCAGCCCAGCCAGGAATTCCTTTCCCAGTGGGAAGCCATTTCCTGTGTCCTGCCCCTCCATCCCTTTTCCCAAATTCCTGGATCCCCTTTAGGCCCAGGAAGTCGCTCTGAGGATTCCCTGGATCCTTTTCCACGTGACCATTCCCAGCCGTCCCGGCCCGGCTCCACAGGAGATGAATTTTCCCTTCCCAAGCAGCACCAAACCCCTCGGAACATTTCTGCTCCTCCCCTGGCACACGGAATGATTTGGTGTTGGAGGATGCCCCGCATCATCCGGGGGATAATCAGGAATCCAGGCAAGAGAACAGCACGAGATGAGAGAGGGGCAATTTCAATAATGGGCTGACCACAGAGGTTCATTATGCAAACGAGGCAGCTGCCAAGTCATGCAAATTAAGATCCACAGAAGCCTCTAAAAAGATTTGTGCAGACAGATTTTTGTGAAGTCAGTGATTACAGCGCTGTCTGAAATAGAGGGAGATAAAGGTGAGATAATTAATTTTAATTGCTGGCAAATCTGGAGTGAACTTGCACAGAACGCCGCTGCATTGAACGGACCTTTAAATCAGAAGCTGCCTCTCAAATAAACTCATTTTTTTTGCAGCTACTCCTGCACCACACACGGGGTCTCCAACATTTCTCCCTCAGAGAAAAAACAGCTCTGTTAACAAAGCCTCTCCATTAAACTCGGCTCTCCAACAAAAGCCTCATCAGCTGAGAGCCCTGAAGATCAAAGACTCAATTATTCAGCTTCCCAAATCCCAAATCCCAAATCCCTGGCCGGGATGGGCATGGCCAGGAGCCAGGTGGAGCTGGAGGAGGAGCGCGGAGAGCTCTGAGAATGTCACACCTTTAACCTTCCTCTTTGGTTTGCTGGTTTTGGAGAAGCAGGGAAAAGAAAAGAAGCAAAAATAAGGAGCAGGAAGAGGTGAAGGAAGCAGCAGAGGCTGCAAGAAGAGGCTCAAAGGGAGAAGTGATCGCCAGAAAATGTTTAGGGAAGCAGGATCTAAACCAACTCTGCCCAAAAAGAAAATTGGAAAGAAGGATCTAAACCAACTCAGCCACCTGAAAAATTGGAAAGAGGGATCTAAACCCCAAACACTTGGAAAGAAGGATCTAAACCAACTCAGCCACCTCAAAAATTGGAAAGAAGGACCTAAACCAACTCAGCCACCCGAAAAATTGGAAAGAAGGATCTAAACCTACTCTGGCACCCTGAAAAATTGGAAAGAAGGATCTAAAACAACTCACCACATTAAAAACCTGGAAAGAATTGTCTAAAACAACTCACCCACCCTAAAAACTTGGAAAGAATTATTCAAAACAACTCAGCCACCCCAAAAATTGGAAAGAAGTATCTAAACCAACTCAGCCACAACATAAAATTGGAAAGAAGGATCTAAACCAATTCATCCACCCCAAAAATTGGAAAGAAGGATCTAAACCAATTCATCCACCCCAAAAATTGGAAAGAAGGATCTAAACCAATTCATCCACCCCAAAAATTGGAAAGAAGGATCTAAACCAATTCATCCACCCCAAAAATTGGAATGAAGGATCTAAACCTACTCTGGCACCATGAAAAATTGGAAAGAAGGATCTAAACCAACCCATCCACCCCATGAAATTGGAAAGAAGGATCTAAATCAGCTCAGCTAAACCAAATCCAGCACGGTGAGTGGTCACAGCTGGGCAGGGGAAGCTGCTCATCCTCCCTTGGCCTATCCCAAAAAAAAAAAAATCCCAGACAAAAACAAACCAGCCAACATTTGCAAACTTAATTATTTCAGTTTGGAAAGACCTCCGGGATCATTGAGTCCAACCATCCCCAGCACTGCCAAGGCCACCACTGATCCATGTCCCCATGTGTCACATCCACAGGGCTTTGAAATCCCTGCAGGGATGGGAACTCCACCATCTCCCAGGGCTGGAATTGTTCCCAATATCCAACCTGAACCTGCCCTGGCACAGCCTGAGGCTGTTCCCTCTCATCCTGTCCCTGCTCCCTGGGAGAAATCGTGATCCCACCTGGCTGTCCCCTCCTGCCAGGGAAATTCCAGAGAGGAAAATTCCCTCTGGAGCCTCCTTTTCTCCAGGCTGAGCCCCTTTCCCAGCTCCCTCAGCTGCTCCTGGGGCTCCAAACCTTCCCTGGATATCCTTCAGCCCCTCCATGTCCTTCTTGGAGGACAGAAATGTCCCTAGAAAAGACCCTCAGAGTCCTGTGGAAAGACTGGAATGTTTGGAGGGGTGGGTGAGAAAAATCAAGAATTTTAATCGGGAGTCCTGGGCCAGGAAGGTTCCTGGTCTTCACTTGGGGAAGAGCAAAGATTGGGAAGATCCAGCACCTCAGACAGATTTCACATGTCATAAATAAACCCTTTTTGGTGCCCTTGAGCAGCAGCAGCAGCAGCAGCACAGGCCTGGGTGTCACACAGTGACACTGCTCAGTGACATCCATAAATGTGGAATTCAGCCCCAAAATGACCCCACAGGTTTTTAAAGGGAAAACTGTCACTATAACCCAGCAGGATCTCATCCTCACCCATTACTTAAATTACCTCCCTGATCTTGATCTTTATCACCTCTGCTTTATCACAGGGCAGCCTGTGAAACACAGTCAGCAAGAATTCATTCAGCAGCCACAATTCCCTGTGAATAAACCCAGAATCAGGGAATATTCTGACAAAGCAGGTGGCACCTTACTCAGCTGACATGTTTCAAAAGCTGCAGGTTTGATGATTGCCCAGAGCAGGCATTTCTGAAAGCTCAAATGCCAATTATTTGACTTTATGCTGCTCCCTTTTTATTACAACATTTTTATTACAGCATTTCAGTGCTTTCTTTATCACCAGCACCGGGACTACGACAGAGCGGTTTGGTTTCTTAGCAGCCAAGGTTCAAGCTTTCAAATCGTGAAAAAAAGTTACTAAAAATACAGCCATTTACTGACTAAAACACCATTTTGATAAGGTAACAGTATCTATGCCTGCTAAAAGATAAGGGAGAACAACTTTTTTTTCCTCCATGAGATACCACCAACAGATAATTCCGCTCCCTCCTGCTGTGTCACTTGTTTCAAAATCCACAATGGGATTCTTTCTGAGGCAAAAAAAAACCCTGCAACACACCAGTTTTCTACTCTTTCTCGATGTTTTTACCACATTTTAACCCCAAGGAATTGATCTGCCGCACGAAAACACTCAGAAAAAAAGGCAAAGCATGAGTGGAAGTGGATCTGTTCAGACACACTTCACACATAATCCATTCTGAGGTAAAAAACCCTAAAACATACCTGTTTACTCTCTTTTTTCATTTCTTTACCACGGTTTAACACCAAGGAATGGCTCTACCATCCAAAATTCCTTTGAAAAAAAGGCCCAGCACGAGCACAACTGGCTCAGTTCAGAGACACTTCAGGCCTGATCTACTCTGAGGTAAAAACTCTAAAATACACCCGTTTCTTCTCTTTCTCAGTATTTTTACCACATTTTAACACCAAGGAATGGCTCTGCCAACCAAAATCCCTTCCAAGAAGAAAAGGCCCAGAATGAGCACAAGCGGCTCAGTTCAGCCACACTTCAGGCCTCATCCATTCTGAGGTAAAAAACCCTAAACCTCACCTGTTTTCTACTCTTTCTCAGTATTTTCCCCACATTTTAACCCCAAGGAATGGCTCTACCACTGAAAAACTCTCTGAAAAATAGGCCCAGCATGAGCACAAGTGGCTCTGTTCAGAGACACTTCAGGCCTAATTCACTCTTGAGGTAAAAACCATAAAACACACCCGTTTCCTTCTCTTTTTCCTTCTCTTTCTCATTATTTTCACATTTTAACCCCAAGGAATGGCTCTGCCAACCAAAATCCCTTAGAAAAAAGGCCCAGCATGAGCACAAGTGTCACAGTTGAGACACACTTCAGGCCTAATCCACTCTGAGGTAAAAACTCTAAAATACACCCGTTTTCTACTCTTTCTCAGTATTTTCACCACATTTTAATCCCAAGGAATGGTTCTACCACTGAAAAACCCTCTGAAAAATAGGCCCAGCATGAGCACAAGTGGCTCCGTTCAGAGATACTTCAGGCCAAATTCACTCTTGAGGTAAAAACCATAAAACACACCCGTTTCCTTCTCTTTGTCACTATTTTACCCACATTTTTAACCCCAGGAATGGCTCTGCCACCCACAAACCCTCTGAAAAAAGGCCCAGGACAAGCACAACCGGCTCAGTTCAGAGAAACCTGAGGCCCAATCAACTCTGAGGTAAAAAAACCTAAACTACACCAGTCATTTTCACTTTCTCAATGTTTTTACCACATTTTAACCCCGAAGAATGGCTCTGCCACCTGAAATCTCTCCCAAGCAGAAAAGACACAGGATAAGCAGGAGTGGCTCAGTTCAGAGCCACTTCAGGCCTAATCCATTCTGAGGTAAAAACCCTAAAACACACCCATTTCCTTCTCTTTTTCCTTCTCTTTCTCGGTATTTTTACCACATTTTAACCCCAAGGAATGGCTCTGCCAACCAAAACCCCTCAGAAAAAAGGCCCAGCACGAGTACAAGTGTCACAGTTCAGAGACACTTCGGGCCTAATCCACTCTGAGGTAAAAAATCTAAAATACATCTGTTTCCCTCTCTTTCTCAGTATTTTTACCACATTTTAACCCAAAGGAATGGCTCCATCACTAGAACACCCTCTGAAAAAAAGGCCCAGCATGAGCACAAGTGACTCAGTTCAGAAACACTTCAGGCCTCATCCATTCTGAGCTAAAAACCCTACAACATACCAGTTATTTTCTCTTTCTCAGTATTTTTACCACATTTTAACCCCAAGGAATGGCTCTGCCACCCAAAAAGCCTTGGAAAAAATGCCCAGCAGGAGTACATTTGGCTCAGTTCAGAGAAATTTCAGGCCTGATCCATTCTGAAGTAAAAACCCTACAATGCACCAGTTTTCTTCTCTTTCTCAATGTTTTTACCACATTTTAACCCCAAGGAATGGCTCTACCACTGAAAAAACCCTCTGAAAAAAATGCTCAGCACAAGTACAAGTGGCTCAGTTCAGTCACTGCAGGCCTGATCCTTTCTGAGGTAAAAAACCTACAACACACCAGTTATCTTCTCTTTCTTGATGTTTTTATCATATTTTAATCCATAAAACACACCAGTTTCCTTCTCTTTCTCAGTATTTTTACCGTGTTTTAATACCAAGGAATGGCTCTGCCAACCAAAAACCCTCAGAGAAAAGGCCCAGCATGAGCACAAGGGGCTCAGTTCGGAGACAATTCAGGCCTGATCCATTCTGAGGTAAAAAACCTACAACACACCAGTTATCTTCTCTTTCTTGATGTTTTTATCACATTTTAATCCATAAAACACACCAGTTTCCTTCTCTTTGTCAGTATTTTTACCACATTTTAATACCAAGGAATGGCTCTGCCAACCAAAAACCCTCAGAGAAAAGGCCCAGCATGAGCACAAGTGGCTCAGTTCGGAGACACTTCAGGCCTGAGCCATTCTGAGGTAAAAACTCTACAATGCACCAGTTTTCTACTCTTTCTCAATGTTTTTACCACATTTTAACCCCAAGGAATGGCTCTACCACTGAAAAAACCCTCTGAAAAAAATGCCCAGCACAAGTACAAGTGGCTCAGTTCAGAGCCACTGCAGGCCTGAGGTGAAGAAACCCTAAAACACACTTGTTTTCTTCTGTTTCTCAGTATCTTCACCACATTTTAACCCCAAGGAATGACTGTACCACTGAAAAATCCTTGGAAAAATTGCCCAGCACGATCACAAGTGGCTGAGTTCAGAGCCACTTCAGGCCTGATCCAAGCAGGATGTTTGCGTGGACTAATTAACCGCCTGGCTGTAACGAGGAGCAGGAATAGAGGCTGCTGGAGAGTGAAGAGTGCTTTAGTTTATTTTTATTTCCCTCACAGCTTCCATCAAGGACCTCTGGGCAAGGTCTGGAGGGATCCTGCCACTCCTGACAAGCAGGCCAGAGCCACGCTCCTCTCCTGCCATGCTGGGCTGATAAATGCGTAATTATCCCAAAAGCCATAATCACTGCCTGCTCTCAGACACATCCAAGCAAGTCCTGTCTTAGCTCAGGAAGCAAAAAAAAAAAAAAAACAACAAAAAAAAGGACATTGAACAGAAAAAAAAATGAAAACCCTGACAAGACCTTCTCACACTGCTGGGTTTTTCAAGCCTGCGGTGTTTTCTGAGCTCCCATCCATCAAGTTCACGACAATAACAATTTACAGAAATTTTTTTTTTTTTTTCCCAGCAACAAATTATTAGCCAGCTGTAACTGCAAACACCAGGATTAATTAACATATGCTGGAGTGAAATATTTCCAACAAGGAAAATGCGTGGCTGGAACAGGAGCTGAGTTGTGAGCTCTTTTTTTTCACCCACCCCCATAAAAAAAATAAATGTTTAGGGGGGAAAAAAAAACCCAAACAAGGCTAATTTAGGCAAGGCAGTGCTTATCTCCTCCTCCCTTATGTGAGCTCTCTGCTTTTCCCAGTGAGCAGAGCCAAATTACAGTTTTGATATTACAGCTTCACGTTTTTCCCAGCAGCAACACGAGGTCCCAGATTCCTCACACTGAAATTTAGGGAGATCCGAGTCTGGAATTGCACTCCCTGATGTTTTTAGTGGTTTCAGGATCAGGCAGTTCCCACTGGATATTTTTCCCAAGAACTGTGTTTGGTCACTCAGCCTGCACAAGGAAATTATTCCTTTGGATTTAATTCCCATTTCACCAACAGCTCTTGTTGTGTCAGAGAAAAATCAACATTTATCCTTCTTTTCTCTGTGCCACTCAGGACCTCATAAATCTCTATTATATCTCTCTCAAATATCTTTTCCCTGCTTCCACAGCACCATTTTCCTCCCCCCCTGGTTTTTAAAGGGAAGAAATGAGCAAGGCTCAAGCTGTGAACCAGGCAGCTCCACGACACCATTTCCCAGTTTCCTCTCTATTCCCATCACTGTAATTCCTCACACTGAGCTGGTTTTTTAACTAACACCAAGCACCAGGGCTGTGTTTCACACAGTTATCAACTAAAACTTTAAAATCTTATTCCTCAGTGGCATCAGCCGACTTGGAGGTCGTTGTTCTCTAGGAAAAAAAACCAGGAAAAATCTCTTTTATAAACAATGTTTTGTATCTAAACTGATTTTATTCTGCCCTTTCACAACAGGTCAAAACAACCTGTTCCAGCAGAGAGATACCACTAATGACCTCCCTCTGCTGTGTTAATTGATCATTTAATCCATCTCTTAATATCTTCCAGTAATTTCTGCATGCAAAACCTCCACTCTTGTTTCAACAATCCAGTGAAAGGTTTTTAGAAATCCAGGTTTTTAGAAACCCAGGCAAAGTCCCTGAGATTTGTCAAATGCTTCAGAGAAAGCTGCGACCCCTTTGCGTTGTTGAAAGCATTTCTGGTAGCCAGAGGGCAGGAATTCATCTGCCACACGATGGGAACAAGAACCTCTCTGTACTCCATCTACGTAAAAAGGGAGGTGGCTCTGGGCTTTTTGCAGCTGAAGAAAACAAAATCCTGTCCTGATAAATACAACTGAGCCCTGACACATCGGCTAAACACATTTTGTAATATGTCTGGGAGAGGAAAACACATAGAGAGCTTGTAAAATGTCCCATATTCAATTTATCAGGTGAGGAGGGCTCAGGCTTTGCTTCACCACGAGGCACAGAGTTTAAATCTCAGATCAAAATGTGAATGTCAGGGGAAAAAAACACAACAATTCATCTTAGAAATGGGAAAAGCAGCACACCACTGATCATCCCAGCTTGGACAAAGAGATCAGGGATGAAACCAGGCGATGGTTTCAGGGTGCTCCCACAGATTTCCATCCCCTTGGACTCCCACCAGCAGCACTTGGCAATGACACCCAAAGAAAAGAAACCAAAAAAGTCATCCTGAAAGATGTGACAAAGCCATAAAAAAGGTTCAGAGGATCAGAAGTTTGAAGCCCTGTGAAGATCTGGACGTTACAGGTGAGGGTGAGGTTTCCTGTGCCAGCCTGCAGCTCCTCCCTGATCCAGAATCACAGAATCGAGAATTTTTAAGCTCCTCCCTGATCCAGAATCACAGAATTGGGAATTTTTTAAGCTTGGTAAAGCATAAAAACCATGGGATGGTTTCAACCAGCCATCCCCAAGCTCCTGTCCTTGCTCCCAGAAATTTCCCATCTCCTTGAACTCCTTGAACCCGATCCAGAATCACAGAATTGGGAATTTTTTAAGCTTGGTAAAGCATAAAAACCATGGGATGGTTTCAACCAGCCATCCCCAAGCTCCTGTCCTTGCTCCCAGAAATTTCCCATCTCCTTGAACTCCTTGAACCCGATCCAGAATCACAGAATTGGGAATTTTTAAAGCTCCTCCCTGATCCAGAATCACAAAATTGGGAAATTTTAAAGTTCCTCCCTGATCCAGAATCACAGAATTGGGAATTTTTTAAGCTTGGTAAAGCATAAAAAACCATGGGATGGTTTCAACCAGCCATCCCCAAGCTCCTGTCCTTGCTCCCAGGGGGCTCCCACAGATTTCCATCCCCTTGGACTCCCACTAACAGCACTTGGCAATGACACCCAAAGAAAAAAAACCCAAAAAAAGTCATCCTGAAAGAAGTGATAAAGCCAAATAAAAAAGGTTCAGAGGATCAGAAGTTTGAAGCCCTGTGAAGATCTGGACATGTTACAGGTGAGGGTGAGGTTTCCTGTGCCAGCCTGCAGCTCTTCCCCGATCCAGAAGCACAGAATTGGGAATTTTTCAAGCTCCTCCTTGATCCAGAATCACAGAATTGGGAATTTTTAAAGCTTGGAAAAGCCCTTTAAGCCCAACCAGCAGCGCCAAGCCCAGAACCCACCCCTGTCCCAAGAAATCTAAAAAGAAATCTAAACTGATTTCTTTTTAAAAGTAATGACCAGCCCTGGCAGGCTACCAAGCCCACACTGAACTGGGAAAAATCCCATTTATGAGGGATAACAACCCAAACCAGGACGATTTCTCAGTTTCTGGCTCATGATGCAGAGGGAAAAGCTGGGAACAAAGCAATGAGAGCACAAAGAGAGAAAATTGGAGATGTTTGGAGCCCTGGCGTTTCAGACAGAAACACCAAATGCCTTTCCCAGGAACAATTTGGGGATTTCACAGAATCACACAATCGCAGAGCACTCTGGGTTGGAAAGGGCCTTAAAGCTCATCCTGTTCTCACCCTTCCACTGTCCCAGGGTGCTCCAAACCCTGTCCAGCCTGGCCTGGGACATTTTTAGGGATGAGAGAACCACAGCTGAGCCAGGCCCTCCTCCCAGCCAGCAAAGACAAATCTAAGGAATAATTTCTGTGCAGGAACCCAGGATGAACCTCATGAGTGTCTCTTTAACACTTTAAAGTGAAAAGCAGGGGGTTTGGGCAGCATTAAAGTCAATTTAATTTTCATTCTGGTCTCCCTGCCCTCAGCTTTGCCAGCTCTTCACCACAGTGACACTCTCAGCCTGGTGGGAAACTTCCGTGAGGAAATGCCCAAGATTCATCCTTGATTTTTCTCATCTTTGCTGTGCAATTACTTCAGGAAAAACTTGAAAAAAACCAAACCAACCCCATTCTGCTGCCTGTTGCCAAATCAATACAATCAACCATTAGGTCATAACTATAAAGACAAGTTTCCCAGGGAATAATCAATACTGAGTTGCAGGCGTGGGCTAACAAAGGATGCAGGAAGAAAAAGAAAAAAAAAATAAAAATCCTTACATCTAAAATTACCGAAGAAACGACGCGACAACCTCTTTTTATTAAATCCTCCCTGAAATTCGAGCTTTTTCTTGTTGTGCTTGATGAGAGAGACGGAGCTGGGTGAGACTGACATGGAGTCTGAAAAAACCCAGCTCCAATTTCAGCTCTGGTATCGACTCACTGCAGCCTAAGGAAAGTTGCATACTCTTAAAAACAACTTCTCAGCTGCTCCCGAGGAAAAACACCACAAACTCAAAGTGCTGCTGCATAAATGAAAGCGTCCAGCCCAGCCCCTCTGCTTTTGAGTTCCTTTATCCACCTCTAAAATGAGATTGTGCTCATCCCTAGCTGACTCCGCCAGAGAAAACATTTAGCTTGAGGAAGGAAAACAGCTTGATTGCTGCTTTGAGGAAACGAAGGAATTGTATCCATAAAATTATAAAGAGAGCTAATAAAAAGCAGCCATCAGCCAGAAGTGCCAGTGAGAGTTGTGCTTTAGCTCATCTCTTGCCAAAGCAAATCCCTCACCTATAAAGACCACACTCCAAAAAGTGAAAAATGTGCAAATCCTGGTTTTTCCCCACAAAAACACTCCTGGGTTTGCTGCTCCAGCAGCTCCAGGAACTCCTGGTGCCTCTGCTCCCTCCTGGAGAGCTCCAAGGTGCTGCAAGGAGCTGAGCTTGAAGGGCCTGGCCAAGCTGATTTTATGGTTTTACTCAACTTTTAATGGTGGTTGAGTCACTGTTTGGAAAATGATTTCAGCTTTTGAGCTGCTGCAGTCGCTCAGAACCGCATCATCCGCGGGCACAGCCATCCCTCACAGCTCCAGGGACGATGTGCTGTCCCCAGGAGCAGCTTCCTGCCCTGGGATGAGGTGAAATATTCCCTCAAACTGCACAAACTGGCGTTTAATCACAAACACACAGAGAGGAGACAGCCAAAGATCACCTGCGCCTTCCCAGAGGTGGGGAAAAGCAGATCTGTGGGTTTGCAGATTTGCTGGCCTCTCCTGCCAAGGAACAGGTGACGGGGAACGGCCCCAAGTTGTGCCAGGTGCGGTTTAGATTGGACATCAGGAACAATTCCATCCCTGCAAAGGCTGGAACAGCGGTGGAGTCACCGTGCTGGAAGTGCTCAGAAACATGGACGTGGCACTTTGGGGATGTGGCACTTTGGGCATGTGACACTGTGGGGATGTGGCACTTTGGGGATGTGACACTGCGGGGACGTGGCAGTTTGGCGACGTGGCACTTTGGGGATGTGGCACTTTGGGGACGTGGCACTTTGGGGATGTGACACTGCGGGGACATGGCAGTTTGGGGACGTGGCACTTTGGGGATGTGACACTGCGGGGACGTGGCACTTTGGGGATGTGACACTGCGGGGACATGCAAAGGCTGGAACAGCGGTGGAGTCACCGTGCTGGAAGTGCTCAGAAACATGGACGTGGCACTTTGGGGATGTGGCACTTTGGGGACGTGGCACTTTGGGGATGTGGCACTTTGGGGATGTGATACTTTGGGGACGTGGCACTTTGGGGACGTGGCACTTTGGGGACGTGGCACTTTGGGGACGTGGCACTTTGGGGATGTGGCACTTTGGGGATGTGGGTTTTTGTTTTTACTGTTGCTGGACTTGGTGACCCTAAAGGTCCCTTGTAAAGTGAATTATTCCATGATTCCATGATCTGGAAAAGAGAATGGAGCCAAACTCTGGAAGACAGAGGAGCATCTTCCATAAAGCAAGGACTGGAATGGGCTCAAGGAACCAGAAATGGGAATGGGGCTGGGAACTGCTCCTGCCCCAGCCCCCGGGGGAACCAGGGCTCGGGGTGGGATCCTCTGATTGCACCTCCAGGAACATCTGAGCAGAGCTCTGAACCCACCAGCTGAACCCACACCTCCCCAGAGCTGCCTGAGAAAAAAAAGGGAGGATTTTCCTACCCAAGGAACAAACTCCTGCAGGTTGCTGAATTTTCAGAGCGGCGCACAAAACTGTCTCGGGTTGTGCAGAGAGAGTTAAAAAACGAGGCTGTGGCACAACCCAAGGCCCAGACACAGGGAGAGCAAACCAAGGTGCACAAACACCCTCCCAGCCCTGCATTTCCAGCTCTGGAGCATCCAACTTCCCCAAGTCCTGAGCCATGAAAAGCGCCCGCTCCCGGGGCTGCCACGCGGATTTCAAACCAAACGTCCCCTGCTCTGCCGGGCACAGCGCTCCCCAAATCCCCAACAAAACCCCTGCTCCACACCCCCCTGCAAAAGCATGAAAATTAAACCTCCTTTTTTCCTTTGTTCCACGCCGACTGCACCCACCATGTCACCAGAAAATGAGCTTTCTTTCAAATTAATTTAGCGCTTTAGAAATGATGCGGCACTTGGGGAACGTGGTTTAGGGTTGCTGGACTTGGTGACCTTAAAGGTCCCTTCTAAAGTGAATTATTCCATGATTCCACGATCTGGAAAAGAGAATGGAACCAAATTCTGGAAGATACAGGAGAATCTTTCATAAAGCAGGGACTGGTATGAGCTCAAGGAGCCAGAAATGGGAGGTGGAAACTGATCCTGCTCTGCCGGGCACAGCGCTCCCCAAAGCTGCAACAAAAGCCCTGCAAAAGTATGAAAATTAAACCTCCTTTTTTTGCTTTGTTCCACGCCGATTGCACCCACCATGTCACCAGAAAATGAGTTTTCTTTCAAATTAATTTAGCGCCGTTGAAAGGCGGCGGCTCCGGGTTTGCAGCGTCAATGAGGCGAGCAGAGCGCAGCTGAGGGAACCATAAAGCACATTTCCCTATTTCACCAGCTCATTTCCATCCCGGCTGCAAAGCAATCTCTGCTGGAAAAAGGGAATTCGGGTCCCCTGTCAGCGCTGCAGGGCATGGGATGATCGCTTCGGATCGTTCTCACCTCAGAAATTGGTGATGGTTGAGTTTGTGCCTGCTCGGAAAATCAGAATACAACAGGCAGCGCTCCTGCGAGGTGTAAATGAGGAGGGGATTAACCCCAGGATGGCGTAAATAATGAGGGAATTAACCCAAAAAATGTTACTCACGCACAGCGCCCTGTGAAAAATGCATGTACTTTATGATTGGCTTTTCGGAAATATTCAAATGAATATCATATGTGTTGTGTTAGAAAGTAATGCTGTATTAATTCTCTTAAGCAGTGTGGTAAATAGAGTTTTAGGTTATAAAAATGTTAAAATTGAAACGATGCTATGTAGGATACTTTTTTTTTTTGTAAAGAAAGGACTCGCAGCGAGACAGCAGCCACAGGACACCTGAATCTTTCCGAGAAAGAGAATTTTTTGCTCCATTTTCAGGAGAAACGAACTTCTTCCCGCCTCGAAGGCGCTGTTGGGATTCAGAGGAAGAAGTTGAGGATGACCAGACAGAATCCTGTGTTTGAATGGAAATTATGCATCATGTATGACATGTATGAATATGCAACAGTTTCTTGTTTTTAAGGGTTAATCCTTTGTTAACCTGAGTCCTTTTTCAGGTTTATTTTGCCCAGAAAAAGGTACCTGGACTGTTCATAACTCTTTGTTTTTATTGTCTCATATTGTCCTAATTCAAATTGTCCAAATTACTATGACTCTAATTGTATTCCTATTTTTATAACCATTTTATTACTATGAAACTTTTAAAGTTTTAAACCCAAGGGATTGGCGTTCTTCACCCCCTGCTCTCTCAGTGACATCACCTCTGGATCACCAGAGGCACAACTGGAATTTAAACCCTATAATCAGCACCAGGCCAGGTTCTCACTCACACAGGTGGCCAAACCTTGAATAAATCTCCATTTCCAGCCACCAAGCCCAGCTGGCCACACGGATGCCACCCCACCATTAACATTTTAGTGCAGGTCATTGGAGAACTTGTTGTGCTTTGCCAAATTACACAGGCACAGCGGCAAGAAGGAGCAAAGTATTCCCTCTGGCAGGTGTTCAGCAGTAATTTGTTGAAAACCTACAGGAAAAATTCATTATTTAGCTCTGACAATGTCATGACCGCTAAGGCTGACGCCGTTTCCAGCAGCACGGGATAAAAAGGCGGAATTACAAATATTGCTGATTTTGGGGTGGCTCCAATTCCTGAGGAAACACCTGGGGATTCTTGGAGGAAAATGGGTTTGGTTGCAGCAACACCAGTGGGAAAGCCAAACCCACACGCGGCCAAAAACGCGTGGGTTTGGTTTCTTCATGTGTTCCATTCCAAACTGGAATATTTCCCATGCAGTAGTAGGGCAGGTAATGGGATAAGCAATCCCATTCCATGACTGAAGAAGGAAGGAAAGAAGATGGAAAGCTCCCTGCCACGAGATCAGGATCTGATGAAATGACTTTTTGCTCAGAGAGCTTCCAAATAACAGCAGTTAGAAGCTGGGAAATGCAGCAACAAAGGCCAGAGAGCTTTGGGCTAAAAATCCATAAATTCTGCAAGACTCGTGGAGGCATTTAGGGATAAACAGGTTTTAATGGTAAATAGAACGTGGTTTGGGTGGGAAGGGACCTTAAAGCTCATCCCATTCCAACCTCAACACCCTCCCCTAGCCCAGGTTGCTCCAAGCTGGCCTTGGACACTTCCAGGGATGAGGAACCTCCCTGGGAATTCTGTGCCGGTGCCTCAGCACATCCATGGCCGAGGAAGGAAGGAAGGAAAGAAGATGGAAAGCTCCCTGCCACGAGATAAGGATCTGATGAAATGACTTTTTGCTCAGAGAGCTTCCAGATAACATCGACTCCAGCAGTTAAAAGTTGGGAAATGAGCAGCAACAAAGGCCAGACAGCTTTGGGGTAAAAATCCATAAATTCTGCAAGACTTGTGGAGGAATTTAGGGATAAACACTCAGTGATAAACAGGTTAAAATAAAATCGTTTGGGTGGGAAGGGATCTCAAAGCTCATCCCATTCCAACCTCAACACCCTCCCCTAGCCCAGGTTGCTCCAACCTTGGACATTTCCAGGGATGAGGAACCAAAACCTCCCTGGGAATTCTGTGCCGGTGCCTCAGCACATCCATGGCTGAGATCAGGATCTGATGAAATGACTTTTTGCTCAGAGAGCTTCCAAATAACATCGAAACCAGCAGTTAAAAGTTGGGAAATGAGCAGCAACAAAGGCCAGACAGCTTTGGGGTAAAATTCCATAAATTCTAGATATTTATAATATCCAGAAGTCTTGCAATACAATGCAAGATTTATGGTGGCATTTAGGGATAAACACTCAGTGATAAACAGGTTAAAATAAAATCGTTTGGGTGGGAAGGGATCTCAAAGCTCATCCCATTCCAACCTCAACACCTTTCCCTAGCCCAGGTTGCTCCAACCTTGGACATTTCCAGGGATGAGGAACCAAAACCTCCCTGGGAATTCTGTGCCGGTGCCTCAGCACATCCAAAGCTTGGAAACAAAGAAAATCTGCCTGTTTTTTTGTTTTTTTTCCCCAGAATTATTAGGAGCTAGGCTGCAAATCTCTGTGAACAAAAGGGAATTTGGGCAGATTTTGTGCTGTAAACGATCTGGCACTAAAACAACAGCCACTTATCTCCTGCCTGGCCTGCTGGATGTCCGCAGGGATTTGACAGACAAGCTCGGGTGGATACAGCCAATTTCCAGCGCCGCTGCTGCCTCCTGCTATCCCCTCTGTGAAAAGTGCATTTTCATGGCCCTATAGGGCAGATAATTCCCATATGTGTTTGGATGTATCGATTAGTAGGGATGCATTCACATTTTAATAATATGATAAATACAGTCTTGTGATTAAAAGGTAACTTTTGTAGTTAAAATAAGAACTATGTTAGTGGGATTTTTTTAAGAAGGGAATGAGGCACCAGATAGCAGCCCCAGGACGCCTGAATCTTTCAGAGATAAAGAATTTTTTGTTCTTTTATCAGAAGAAATGAACTTCTTCCCGCCTCGAAGGCGCTGTTGGGATTCAGAGGAAGAAGTTGAGGATGACCAGACAGAATCCTGTGTTTGAATGGAATTTATGCATCATGTATGAGGTGTATGAATATGCAATAGGTTGTTGTTTTTAAGGGTTAATCCTTTGTTAATGTGTGTGCCTTTTCCCAGAAAAAGGTACCCAGACATCCGTAACTCTTTGTTTTTATTGTCTCCTATTGTCCTAATTCAAACTGTCCAAATTATTATGACTCTAATTGTATTCCTATTTTTATAACCATTTGATTACTATGAAACTTTTAACATTTTCAAACCAACTGACTGGCGTTTTCCACACCTCCCCCTTGCCAGGAGCCAGGCAGGGAGGGGGACACGGGGCCGGTGAGTGCCCACATCCCAGAATTGCTGCTGGAATCAGAGCTGAACCCGGCAATTTGGAGCTTCAAGAGCCTCTCCCTGTCACTGCACCCACTCATTACGGCAGGGCGAGGGCTGGGAGCTGACTGTCAAACACCATTTTTAATTTCCCACTCCCCTCCCGGGGCAGAGATTGAGCTCCCTAAATGCAGAATTCCATGGATTGGGCCCTGTGGCAGGTGAAGGGTGAGGAGCATCACCTGGAGCACGGGGTCAAGGTAGATAAAAGGAGATAAAAGGAGAACAGCGAGCGCTCCATGGCCCCAGCATGAATCACTGCACAGTGACTCAAAGCCTGCCTTGATTTTTTTTGTTTGGTTTTTTTTTTTGTTGGAATCACAATTAGCAACTCGGGAAGCTCAATTAAGGGACATTAGCGGAACAGCTCCGGAATTGCGGGGCGGTTTCTTGGCTGCCTGCAGGAGGCACGAGGTGAAAAGGGTTTGCTCTGACCTCTGGCCAGGAGGATTTCTCACTCTGGGCTCTGTGGAATACAGGCACAGGCTCGACGTGCTGGTTTGTTACCCCAAAAAATCCACACCGTCCTAAAAGCTGAGCAAAAAGGCTGAATTTTGGTTAAAGTACAGCACCAGACTGCCCTGCAGGAAGCTGTCTCCCAGAAAAGGTCCAAAAGTCTTATTTAGAACAGACTTCAACTTTATAAAGCACCATTTTTTAAAAGCAGATTTGTTCCCTGATGCTAAAAATCAAATTCAGGCGTTGCTGAACCTTCAGAATCCCAAAATTCCAGACTGGTTTGGGTGGGAAGGGACCTCAAAGCCCATCCAGTTCCAACGCCAACACCTTCCCCTATCCCAGGGTGCTCCAACCTGGCCTTGGACACTTCCAGGGATCCAGGAGGAGCCACAAATTCTCTGGGAATTCTGTGCCAGGGCCTCCCCACCATCCCAAAATCCCACCCAGCCCTGCCCTCCGCCTGCAGCCACCAGGATTCCTTGGAGCCATCAGAAGAATGGCTGAAATATCTGAAATTAAGGTGGGAATCTGAGAATGGTTGGGGTTGGAGAGGTCTCTGGCTGAAATATCTGAAATTAAGGTGGGAATCTGAGAAAGGCTGGGGTTGAGAGGCCTCTGGAGCCCGCCCAGCCTTGAGCAGGATCGCCTCCAGGTGGGTTTTTTAAAAGCAGGTTTGTTCCCTGATACTGAAAATCAAATCCAGGCGTTGCTGAACCTTCAGAATCCCGAAATTCCAGACTGGTTTGGGTGGGAAGGGACCTCAAAGCCCATCCAGTTCCAACGCCAACACCTTCCCCTATCTCAGGTTGGTCCAGCCTGTGCCAGGGCCTCCCCACCCTCCCAAAATCCCACCCAGCCCTGCCCTCCGCCTGCAGCCACCAGGATTCCTTGGAGCCATCAGAAGAATGGCTGAAATATCTGAAATTAAGGTGGGAATCTGAGAATGGCTGGGGTTGGAGAGGTCTCTGGCTGAAATATCTGAAATTAAGGTGGAAATCTGATAAAGGTTTGGATTGAGAGGCCTCTGGAGCCCGCCCAGCCTTGAGCAGGCGGCACAGGATCGCCTCCAGGTGGGATTTGAGGATCTCCAGACCCCACAACCTCTCTGTTCTGTCATCTTCCAAGTTTTTCCTTTCCTACAAAATGGCCTTTCCACAAAGCCCATCCTCTGATGATCACATGTTGCTGTGATCCGGCCTCTTCAGGACACATTTCCAGCTGGGATTTAAAAAGGAATCTGGAGCTCCACATCCCGAAGCAAGCGCCGCAGGAACTGCCAGGGTTTGTTGTTCTCCCTCAATGGATTAAGAGCCCCTAAACTCTGATTATTTACAACCTCTGTGTTTTCTCTTTCAGCAGAGCTCAGATTTGTCCTGTTCCCCCCCCCAAAAAAAAAAATCAATTTGGCTTTTGGGATGGCTGGAGGAAAACTTCCCTCCCCACCAGGATAATTGTGGATAACTGCTGCCTGCTTCCCAGCTCCAGGGAGGACACAGATAATGCTGGAACACAAAAGAATTCCTGTCATGGAAAATCGATGGAAATCCGAGAAAAAGGTGGATGGAAGTCCAAGGAAAAGGTGGATGGAAGTCCGAGGAAAAGGTGGATGGAAATCCGAGGAAAAGGTGGATGGAAATCCGAGGAAAAGGTGGATGGAAGTCCAAGGAAAAGGTGGATGGAAGTCCAAGGAAAAGGTGGAGTCAGGAGCTGCTCCACCGGGAATCAAAGGCAGCAATTCCTCCTCAAGGGTTCTGGGATTCCATGTGGAAAATGAGCTTTTTAAGGGACTGATGGCCCAGTTTTGGGTCTGTTACGGGGATATTTGTGTCCAATTTGCACCTGGATGCTGTCTCAGGAAAATCAGGTACAGGAGAGACTTGAACTGTCACATGCAGCCTTATCAAACATCAGGGAACCCACCACACTCTTGAAGCACAGAATTAAAAATGATGAATTATTGCTGTGTCTCTAAAGATACTAAAATCACAGAAATCATGAAAATCATGGAATGGTTTGGGTGGGAAGGGAGCATTCCAAGCACCTGCAGGAACCTTCTATGAGATCAGGCTGCTCCAGCCTGGCCCTGGGCACTGCCAGGGATTTCTGGGAACGCCATTCAGCCGGGAATTGCTTCTCAAATCCCATCTCAACCTCACTTTTCCCAGCTGGGAAAGATACTGAAATCACAGAAATCATGAAAATCATGGAATGGTTTGAGTGGGGACCTTCAAGATGATCCAATTCCAAGCACCTGCAGGAACCTTCCATGAGATCAGAGTGCTCCAGCCTGGCCCTGGGCACTGCCAGGGACCCAGGGGCAGCCACAGCAAATCTGGGAATTCTATTCAGCCTGGAATTGCTTCCCAAATCCCATCCAGAACTCTCTTTTCCCAGTGGGGAAAGATACTGAAACCACAGAAATCATGAAAATCATGGAATGCTTTGGGTGGGAAGTGACCATTCCAAGCACCTGCAGGAACCCTCCATGAGCTCAGGCTGCTCCAGCCTGGCCCTGGGCACTGCCAGGGATCTCTGGGAACGCCATTCAGCCGGGAATTGCTTCCCAAATCCCATCTCAACCTCACTTTTCCCAGCGTGCAGCCATTCCCTGTCCCTGCACGCCTTGTCCCAAGCCCTGTCCGGCTCTCCTGGAGCCCCTTTCAGCCCTGAGCTCTCCCTGGATCCTTTTTGAGCCCCCCCGGGCGGCTCAGGAGGCACAGCTGCACTCGCAGGAGGTGCAGGGCTGCAATCCCACATTTTCCAGCTTTTCCCCAAGCTCTGCTCCCTCATTAGGAGTCAGCTCCCGCTGCTGCCGTGGTGACTCACGGTGGTGGTGGCAGCTCAATAAGCCCAGCACCCCTCATGACTCACGGGTCAGGTGAGAGGAGCAGCGATTCTCATTTGCATGAGCATTTTTACACCTTTTCTCCTGCTCTGATTGTCCTCGGCAAAGAGCAAAAGGAGCTGCAATCAACTCCGCACTCGGGGCCTGGATGGGAGCGGCTCCCGGGGAAAAGATGAGTTTCTCCAGGGGGAGGAAAAATCCACCCGGCAGCGATTTTTTTTTTTGGAGATTGTGAAATCCTGAATAATTTTAATAATTGCAAACCTGCTCCCAAGGAAGGGAAGCTTATCAGCGAGCCCACAGCCCGGCTTGACAGGCGCCCAGAAATTCTGAAGTGGTGCTCTCAGTGAGAAAAATTAAAACTTCTCAGAACTCTCAGAAACAAAGATCCCCCCTGGCTCTGCAATTCTTTACCCACTCCTCGGCCAAGCTATTTCTCAAGCAAACTCAAGCGCCTCGAGCAAAGATTTCTGTCTGAATTTCTGTTTATTACCCCAAAAGGGAGGTGCTGCAGAAATATTAAAACCCAGGGAATTCATTTCCTTCCTCCCCTCTGGAAGTTTCCCTGTTTATCTTTGCAAAAACCAAACTTTTGCTGGATGAGTTCACACATTTATCTGCAAGAAAATCAGAATTTCAGGAGATTCAGGTGACATCCAAGCTGGTTTGAGGGATAATTTCTTTCTCCTGTCCCAGTGAGGGAAAGGATCCACCTATAAGGCAAGCTCTGGTCGTGCTGCCGTGCTGGAATCACATCCTTTTTATCAGATTAGCTGGCACCAGGAGCCTCAGAGGGCTGATGGAGATGAAGCATCGCAAGAAGAAAATTGAAAATGACGCTGGCAGACGGATGATCCCTCAGGTCGGTGTGTCAGCGTGACAGCAGAGCACGGGGTTGGGACAAAAATCAGAAATTACTGGGTGAAAAGGGGGAAAAATGGGGTTTGGAGCAAGCTGGGAGAGTGGAAGTGTCCCTGTGTGTGGCAGGGATGAGTTAAGGTCCTTTCCGACCCAAACCACGCCAGGATTCTGAGATTCTCTCCTGGCTGAAGGTCCTGTCCCACATGAAGCAATCTCTGTACAAAATCTAAACTCACATAAAGATTTGCCCAAGAAATAAATCCTCCAGAATCCCATTCAGATCCCACAGCACAACAGGGAAAACACTCTCAGAACTCCTCAGCCATGAGACTGGTGCCAAAAATCCTCACAGCAGCCCCTGGATAGGGAGATTTTCCAATTCTGACATCCCACAAATGCCCCCAGCAGTCGTGTGGCCACTGCCAGCATCTCCCTCCAGTTTAATCTGTAATTTAAGGGTTTTTGCCTTGCTGCCTGTTCTGTGCTCCTCCACAGTCCTGTGTTCTCGTCCAGGACTGCCCAGGATGGCACCAGGGAGGAGATTTGGGAGCTCGTGCCATCAGCAAGGCCCTGGCAAACAGCACCAACCTGGCTGAAGGTCCTGTCCCAGTGAAGCAATCTCTGTACAAAATCTAAACTCAAATAAAGATTTGCCCAAGAGATAAATCCTCCAGAATCCCATTGGGATCCCAGGCAGATCCCACAGCTCACAACAGGGAAAACACCCTCAGAACCCCTCAGTCCTGACAGTGGTGCCAAAAATCCTCACAGCAGCCCCTGGGTAGGCAGATTTTCCAAGAAAGTTTTTGACCGTCCCACAAATCCCCCAGCAGTCTTGTGGCCGTTGCCAGCATCTCCCTCCAGTTTAATCTGTAATTTAGTGGGGCTTTTTCCACTGAAGGAGCTGAATCCTGGCCACAAAAAGAAAGAAATTCAACCTTGACTGTTCAGCTCAAGGGTCACTGACCATGCCAAGCAACGCTGCAGTGACCCAGGGCGAGAACCCAGCTCCAGAGGCACAAAAAGCAAAAGCTCTGATTCATCTCCAGCCCCGTTTTCTCCACCTCTCCAAATGCAACTCCAGTAACTCCCACAGAACTCCATTTACCAAGCACTCAGAGCGAGTTTTATGTTAAGAATATGAACCTTTGTCTGTCTGCTGAGGAACCCACACGCTGCCAGGGCAGGATTTTTCGTCACCCTGCTCCGACTCCGCGGAGTCACTTTGCCTTTAAAATTGCTGTGGCAGAAATAATTCCCTTATTATCTGCCCAGCAAAGGCCAGGCAGCTTGAAAAATTATTTTAGGCCCAATAAAATCAGCTAAGACACCTGCAGCAGGGAAAAAAAAAAATAAAAAAAATGGACTTCCCACACCATGAATCACAGCAATAATGTGAATGGACAACCTGCAGCACCACCCTCCTTCCCTGAGGAGCTGTGTCCTTCAGAAACTCTTTGCCCAACTTGTTTTTTATTTTATCTCGATAAAACCCACTTGGAAAGAGCAGCAGGGTGCTTTTTGTTTGGTCTTTGAGCGACGAGAAGTGGGAGGGAAAAAAAAAATAAAAAATAAAGCAAATAAAAGGAGCAGAAGCGTTTGGTGCCCTCCAGAGGAGAAAGCGAATTAAGTCGCGGCTTTGAGGTCCAAAGGACTGGTTTTAAAATCATTTCTGCTGGAGATTACGGTTCTGAAATCACTTCTGATGGAGGTGACAGCTCTAAAATAATTTCTCTTGGAGGTGACAGGTGTAAAAATCACTTTTCTTGAGCTGGATAATGTCACAAATAAAAACAACAGCACGGCCAAGGGATGCTCGCTCATTTAACAACTCCAAAACAATCAAATCTCTATTTTTCTCTCTTTTTTTTTTTTTTTTTTTTTGGCATTGAAAATTCGGAATTTCCCGTCCCTGGATGGATCAGGCTGTGAGAATTGGAGACTCTGACAGCCCAGGAGGTGTTTTGGGGCTGGAAGGGGCCAGGAGCTCTGACGCTCTCGGGGCTGAGTCATTCCTGACGTCCCAGGCAGCTCCCCCTCCCCAGCTGCAGGCAAAGGAAAAAATCAAGGATAAATCAAAAATAAATCAAGAATAAATCAAGAATCAATCAAGAATCAATCCCATGGTCCTGGCATTCGTCACAACCCCAAATCAGGGCGGTGAAGCGTGACAAGAGCTGCCTGGAACGGCAAAAAATCAGAAAAATTTGGATTTTCCTGCGCTTCCGGGGGTGCTGCTCTGCAGAGCTGGAAATATTCAGAGCTCAAAAACCACATCTTTAAAACAAAAAAAGGATTTTCCTCATTGTTTCTAAAGAATAAATAATTTAAACTGGGAACAATTGCTCACCTGACAGCCTCTGCCACATTGTTGGAATATTCAGTGCTCAAAAACCAAACTTTTCTAAAAAAATAAGGATTTTCCTCATTGTTTCTGAAGATTAAATAATTTAAACTGGGAATAATTCCTCAGCTGACAGCCTCTGCCACATTGCTGGAATAATCAGTGCCCAAAACCCACATATTTTCAAAAAAACACGCAAAAAATAATATTTTTCTCATTGTTTTCAAAGAATAAATAATTTAAACTGGGAATAATTCTTCACCTGACAGCCTCTGCCACATTGTTGGAATATTCAGTGCTCAAAAACCAAACTTTTTTAAAAAAATAAGGATTTTCCTCACTGTTTTCACAGAATAAATAATTTAAACTGGGAATAATTCTTCACCTGACAGCCTCTGCCACATTGTTGGAATATTCAGTGCTCAAAAACCAAACTTTTTTAAAAAAATAAGGATTTTCCTCACTGTTTTCAAAGCATAAATAATTTAAACTGGGAATAATTCCTCACCCAACAGCCTCTGCCACATTGCTGGAATATTCAGTGCTCAAAAACCAAACTTTTCTAAAAAAATAAGGATTTTCCTCATTGTTTTTTCAGAATAAATAATTTAAACTGGGAATAATTGCTCACCTGACAGCCTCTGCCACGTTGTTGGAAGTGTGCCCAGACAAGGCATCGTGCAGGTTCCTGATGAAATAATCTCTGTAATCCTCAGGCAAAGCCATGAAAGTTCCACCCATCACAATAAATTCCACTTTGTCCACGCTGTGGCCCAGCTGCTTCAGCTGAAAAATTCAAAATATCACGGGAAAAAATCGTCAATTAGGGATTTATCCAAAAGATTTCTCTGTAATCCTTGAATTTCTTAAGCTGTGTTTGATTTTTTTTGTTGTTTTACGAGTGAGAGATTTATGGTTTTGTAAAGGTTTTAATAATCACTTTCCTTTGTAAAAAAACCCTCAAAAGTTATTTTTTTCCTCTAAGAAGTTAGTGCAGATATTGAAGAGGGTTTTCCTGAAAAATCAGAATTATCTGAGTTGCAGGTTCCAGTTTGAAATGACCTAAATTGGGCAAAAAGGCAAAAAAAATTCCTTTAATTTCCTTTAATCCATGTAGAACAAACTCTCCTCAAAATCCTGAGGGAGAAAATACTGAATTCATGGAGAATTTTCCAATGGATTTAGAGATAAAGAAAAAACTGATCAAAACAGAACAGGATTGAGAAAACTCTCCAAGAAACCCCCAAATAAAATAATTTTGGAATAATTATTAAAAATCAGGTATTGCACAGCAGAGAGCTTAGGAAACGTTCAAAATTCACCATTTCTTTCATGGAAACGATAGTTGGACAATTGAAAATTTATAAATTTAACTGTAGAAATTAAATTTTTTTAATTTTTAAATTTTAATTTTTTTAAATTTTTTGATTTTTTAAAATTTTTGAATTTTGAATTTTTTAATTTTCAATTTCTGCAGCCCACCAGTTCAAAAAAATTGAAATATTCCAGATTTTTTTGCATCTCAGATTTAAGGAGAAATGTACCTGCTCCACTCTGTGCCTGGTCTGGAGGAAGGGATCGTAGCGAGCCCGGATGGCCCTCATGGATGTTGGCTGAAAAAACACCCAAAAAATTCATTTTAGAAACTTTTTCCCTCAAAAAGAACAGTTAAAAAAAAAAAAAAAAAAACAAACCCAAAATGCTGAAAACTTCAAATCCTGATTGACCCAAAGCCACCAAAGCCCCAAACCAAAACTCTGTAAAATTGTAAATACGAATTTGGCTCCTAAAATCCTTTAAAAAATACAACGTTTTTACCCTGAGATGGTAACATGACCTAAACCCACCAAAATTATTCAATTTTTAATGATTTCATTCCAATGAAATTTCAATATTTTGGAATATTCCAAATTATTCAAATATTTTCAGTGTTCTCCAAGCTAAAAATAACTTCTGCAGTGAGTCATCAAAATGTTACAAAAATCACAAAATGGTTTTAGAATTACTCCTAGACTCAGTCTGGATTTCAAATATTCCTAAATTAAACTTATTCCTTCAATTAAAATCCATAAAAACTCTTTTTTTTTTTAATCACCAGCTGATGGAAGCCTATTAATAATATTTTAAAGAGATTTTTCAAGCACCTTTTGTACCCTGGATTCTCTTGATATTTCCCATTTTTTCCTATTTCCTTCATGGATCTAAAATTTAAATAACTGAGTTAACAACAGACAAAATTTCTGTTTAAAAGGAATTTTCACCAAATGAATCCAGGTGGGTTTTACCTCAATTTCCTACCACAGCTTTTGAGTGTTTTGGTTAAATCCAATCACAATAATTCAGTCCCAAACTGCTCTTAAACTTTTTTCAGATAACAGGGAGCAAAGTTTGGAAATATACAAATTTAAATCATAAAAATTCATATTTATCACAGATAAAAGGGAATTAATTTCATTTCAGAAGTATTAACAGCTAAAAATGAGGTTTTATAAATCAAAATTTATATTTTTTTAATGCTGTAGGAACCTCTCCGTATCTCTGTGTTTGAAGACCCTTCTTACACAATTTTTAAAATTTTAACTCATCATTAATTATTGTAATTGTAATAATGACAAATAATATAATTAAATAATTGGAATTAATTATTGTAAGAATTTCACTCCCAGATTTTGAGGTGCTTCGGAAGGTGAAGTTTACGAAAGTTTATTTTGCTTTTTCTTGGTTTGACTTTTGTGTTTATTTTTTTTGCTTTATTCCTGCAACAGGAGCGAGCTGCAGAAATAAAGCCCAGCCTAAGGCAAAGCCAGGCTTAAGGAATGTTGGAAAAACTAAAAAAATTTTTAAAAAGAGAAAAATAAAGAAATATAAAATAAAGAAATCAGAACCTCATATCCTGTGTAGGACTGGGTGGAATATTCAAAATCAGAGTCAGGCCCTCCTGGGCAGTACCTGAAGGATAAAAAACAGAAAAAACCAGGAATTAAACTCAAAATCTCAAATATTTCTGTGATATGTATATTAACATTTATTTAATTTCAATTAATTTGAATGAGAATGAGACCTGAAAGAACCAGCGAGACTTTCTGGAAGCAAAATCCACAAAAATATTTCTGGGATGTTCCATTATTTTTTAGGGAGCAGCCATAAAGTTTTGGGGCAACAGTTGCACGCAGATTAATTAATTTAAAAAATAATAATTTCGTAATTTTAATGTTTTCTAGAATTCTCTCAAGAGCATCACTCTATTCCATGCAGAATGTGAATTTTTTTGGGGGCACAGAAAGATGTAAAATTGAAATATCACCCATCCACTTTTCCAGAAATTTAGGGAATTTGAACATTTTGATGGCGAGAAAACTCGGCTGTGGTTTTTTTTTTTTTTTCCTGAGCTTAGGGATGTGTTTGTTAAAAACCAAAATATTCCAAAAATTATTTCAGACTCCTTCAGCTCCAGCAGGGAAGGTGAGGGAACCTCCAGGGGATTTTCCCACCTCCACCAATGTTTGGGATAATCGATATTTTATTCCCTGCTAATTGATTTCTTTTTGGGATAATTGATATTTTATTCCCTGCTAATTGATTTATTTCCTCACTGCCAGCTCACCCCCATCATCCACCATCATTATAAAATGAATTATAAATTAATTATTAAATCACCATGCCCACATTTAATTTGCTGGCAATTTGTGCAGTCCAAGCTGTTTTAGACACAAAATTACCTGGAAAATTTCATGGATTCACGGCAGGGAATGTTTGGAAATAAATGAAAATATGAGAAAAGCGTCACCAAAATCAGATTTCAAGGGAATGGAGTCGAAATGAGGAACAAATTCAAAATAAGCCAAGCTCTTGCTCTTAAATTTGAATAAAACTGAGCTGATTCCAG
>VZSU01001128.1:70088-88456 GCA_013398715.1 Nesospiza acunhae | reverse complement strand
TCACCTGACAGCCTCTGCCACATTGTTGGAATATTCAGTGCTCAAAAACCAAACTTTTCTAAAAAAATAAGGATTTTCCTCATTGTTTCTGAAGATTAAATAATTTAAACTGGGAATAATTCCTCACCCAACAGCCTCTGCCACATTGCTGGAATATTCAGTGCTCAAAAACCAAACTTTTCTAAAAAAATAAGGATTTTCCTCATTGTTTTTTCAGAATAAATAATTTAAACTGGGAATAATTGCTCACCTGACAGCCTCTGCCACGTTGTTGGAAGTGTGCCCAGACAAGGCATCGTGCAGGTTCCTGATGAAATAATCTCTGTAATCCTCAGGCAAAGCCATGAAAGTTCCACCCATCACAATAAATTCCACTTTGTCCACGCTGTGGCCCAGCTGCTTCAGCTGAAAAATTCAAAATATCACGGGAAAAAATCGTCAATTAGGGATTTATCCAAAAGATTTCTCTGTAATCCTTGAATTTCTTAAGCTGTGTTTGATTTTTTTTGTTGTTTTACGAGTGAGAGATTTATGGTTTTGTAAAGGTTTTAATAATCACTTTCCTTTGTAAAAAAACCCTCAAAAGTTATTTTTTTCCTCTAAGAAGTTAGTGCAGATATTGAAGAGGGTTTTCCTGAAAAATCAGAATTATCTGAGTTGCAGGTTCCAGTTTGAAATGACCTAAATTGGGCAAAAAGGCAAAAAAAATTCCTTTAATTTCCTTTAATCCATGTAGAACAAACTCTCCTCAAAATCCTGAGGGAGAAAATACTGAATTCATGGAGAATTTTCCAATGGATTTAGAGATAAAGAAAAAACTGATCAAAACAGAACAGGATTGAGAAAACTCTCCAAGAAACCCCCAAATAAAATAATTTTGGAATAATTATTAAAAATCAGGTATTGCACAGCAGAGAGCTTAGGAAACGTTCAAAATTCACCATTTCTTTCATGGAAACGATAGTTGGACAATTGAAAATTTATAAATTTAACTGTAGAAATTAAATTTTTTTAATTTTTAAATTTTAATTTTTTTAAATTTTTTTATTTTTTAAAATTTTTGAATTTTGAATTTTTTACCCAAAGCCACCAAAGCCCCAAACCAAAACTCTGTAAAATTGTAAATACGAATTTGGCTCCTAAAATCCTTTAAAAAATACAACGTTTTTACCCTGAGATGGTAACATGACCTAAACCCACCAAAATTATTCAATTTTTAATGATTTCATTCCAATGAAATTTCAATATTTTGGAATATTCCAAATTATTCAAATATTTTCAGTGTTCTCCAAGCTAAAAATAACTTCTGCAGTGAGTCATCAAAATGTTACAAAAATCACAAAATGGTTTTAGAATTACTCCTAGACTCAGTCTGGATTTCAAATATTCCTAAATTAAACTTATTCCTTCAATTAAAATCCATAAAAACTCTTTTTTTTTTTAATCACCAGCTGATGGAAGCCTATTAATAATATTTTAAAGAGATTTTTCAAGCACCTTTTGTACCCTGGATTCTCTTGATATTTCCCATTTTTTCCTATTTCCTTCATGGATCTAAAATTTAAATAACTGAGTTAACAACAGACAAAATTTCTGTTTAAAAGGAATTTTCACCAAATGAATCCAGGTGGGTTTTACCTCAATTTCCTACCACAGCTTTTGAGTGTTTTGGTTAAATCCAATCACAATAATTCAGTCCCAAACTGCTCTTAAACTTTTTTCAGATAACAGGGAGCAAAGTTTGGAAATATACAAATTTAAATCATAAAAATTCATATTTATCACAGATAAAAGGGAATTAATTTCATTTCAGAAGTATTAACAGCTAAAAATGAGGTTTTATAAATCAAAATTTATATTTTTTTAATGCTGTAGGAACCTCTCCGTATCTCTGTGTTTGAAGACCCTTCTTACACAATTTTTAAAATTTTAACTCATCATTAATTATTGTAATTGTAATAATGACAAATAATATAATTAAATAATTGGAATTAATTATTGTAAGAATTTCACTCCCAGATTTTGAGGTGCTTCGGAAGGTGAAGTTTACGAAAGTTTATTTTGCTTTTTCTTGGTTTGACTTTTGTGTTTATTTTTTTTGCTTTATTCCTGCAACAGGAGCGAGCTGCAGAAATAAAGCCCAGCCTAAGGCAAAGCCAGGCTTAAGGAATGTTGGAAAAACTAAAAAAATTTTTAAAAAGAGAAAAATAAAGAAATATAAAATAAAGAAATCAGAACCTCATATCCTGTGTAGGACTGGGTGGAATATTCAAAATCAGAGTCAGGCCCTCCTGGGCAGTACCTGAAGGATAAAAAACAGAAAAAACCAGGAATTAAACTCAAAATCTCAAATATTTCTGTGATATGTATATTAACATTTATTTAATTTCAATTAATTTGAATGAGAATGAGACCTGAAAGAACCAGCGAGACTTTCTGGAAGCAAAATCCACAAAAATATTTCTGGGATGTTCCATTATTTTTTAGGGAGCAGCCATAAAGTTTTGGGGCAACAGTTGCACGCAGATTAATTAATTTAAAAAATAATAATTTCGTAATTTTAATGTTTTCTAGAATTCTCTCAAGAGCATCACTCTATTCCATGCAGAATGTGAATTTTTTTGGGGGCACAGAAAGATGTAAAATTGAAATATCACCCATCCACTTTTCCAGAAATTTAGGGAATTTGAACATTTTGATGGCGAGAAAACTCGGCTGTGGTTTTTTTTTTTTTTTCCTGAGCTTAGGGATGTGTTTGTTAAAAACCAAAATATTCCAAAAATTATTTCAGACTCCTTCAGCTCCAGCAGGGAAGGTGAGGGAACCTCCAGGGGATTTTCCCACCTCCACCAATGTTTGGGATAATCGATATTTTATTCCCTGCTAATTGATTTCTTTTTGGGATAATTGATATTTTATTCCCTGCTAATTGATTTATTTCCTCACTGCCAGCTCACCCCCATCATCCACCATCATTATAAAATGAATTATAAATTAATTATTAAATCACCATGCCCACATTTAATTTGCTGGCAATTTGTGCAGTCCAAGCTGTTTTAGACACAAAATTACCTGGAAAATTTCATGGATTCACGGCAGGGAATGTTTGGAAATAAATGAAAATATGAGAAAAGCGTCACCAAAATCAGATTTCAAGGGAATGGAGTCGAAATGAGGAACAAATTCAAAATAAGCCAAGCTCTTGCTCTTAAATTTGAATAAAACTGAGCTGATTCCAGGAGATTTTGGCAGCTGGAGGCCAAAAAAATTTAATAATAAATTAATATAAATTAATAAAGAAAATAATAATAAATTAATAATCACAAGGGTGAGAACCTAAGATTAATAATTATTAATAAATCAATATAAATTAATAAAGAAAATCATAATAATTTAATAATCACAAGGGTGGGTTTGGGTCATGAAAGGAGATTTTCTCCCTCGAGGAAAAGGTGAAAAAAGCAGATTTTGGTGAAAAAAGCAGATTTTGGTGTGGTGTGGCTGCTCCTGCAGGGCTGGGGGCATCCAGGAGTGCTGGGAAAAGGAACTTTTGGGTGATGGGATCCCAGAAATGATGGAAAAAGGAACTTTTGGGTGATGGGATCCCAGAAATGATGGGAAAAGGAACTTTTGGGTGATGGGATGCCAGAAATGATGGGAAAAGGAACTTTTGGGTGATGGGATCCCATAAAAGATGGAAAAGATCTCTGAGAGCATCCGGTGCCACCACCCCCAGCACTGCCCTGTGTCCCCTCCACAGGGATTTGGGATCCCTCCAGGGATGGAAAACCCTTTCCAGGCAGGAATTGTTCCCTAAATCCAACTGGAACTTCCCTGGGAAAACGGGTGAAATCCCAATTCCTCCTGCCAGGGAATTCCAGATCTGTGTCCCCAAGAGCCACTTCCATGGGGATTGGGAAGGGAGATTTGAAACCTCCCTGGGCAGGAATTGTTCCCAAAACCCAACCTGAATTCCCCCTGGAAGGAATTTGGAGAAATCCCAATCCCTCCTGTCAGGGAATTCCAGATCCGTGTCCCCAAGTGTCACTTCCAGGGGAATTTGGAATTTCTCAGGAATGGGGATTCCAAAAATCCCTGGGCAGCTGTGCCAGGGTTGGAAAGCCCTTTCCAGGCAGGAATTGTTCCCAAAATCCAACCTGAACTTCTCCTGGAACAACTTGAGGCCATTTCCTGGGAAAAATCCCAACTCCTCCAGTCAGGGAATTCCAGATCCAATGCAGGTCCCCAAGAGCCACTTCCATGGGGATGTGGAATTCCTCAGGAATGGGGATTCCGAGCCTCCTTGGACAGGAATTGTTCCCAAAATCCAACCTGAAACTCCCTGGAACAATCTGGGAGAAATCCCAATTCCTCCTGTCAGGGAATTCCAGATCTGTGTTCCCAAGTGGGACTTCCGTGGGGATTTGGGATTCCTATGGAAATGGGGAAGGAATTGTTCCCAAAATCCAGCCTAGAACAATTTGGGATAAATCCCAATTCCTCCTGTCAGGGAATTCCAGATCTGTGTCCCCAAGTGTCACTTCCATGGGGAGTGGGAATTCCTCAGGAATGGGGATTTGAAACCTCCCTGGGCAGGAACTGTTCCCTAAATCCAACCTGAACTCCCTGGGACAATTTGGGAGAAATCCCAATTCCTCCTATCAGGGAATTCCAGCTCTGTGTCCTCAGGTGGGACTTCCGTGGGGATTGGGAACTCCTCTGGGAATGGGGAAGGAATTGTTCCCAAAATCCAACCTGGAACAATTTGGGAGAAATCCCAATCCAACCTGGAACAATTTGGGATAAATCCCAATTACTCCTGTCAGGGAATTCTGAATCCATGTCCCCAAGTGGGACTTCCACAGGGATCTGGAATTTTATAGGAATGGGGATTCCAAACCTCCCTGGGCAGAAATTCTTCCCAAAATCCAACTTAGAACAATTTGGGAAAATCCCAATTCCTCCTGTCAGGGAATTCCAGATCCGTGTCCCCAGGTGCCACTTCCATGGGGATTTGGAATTCCTCTGGGATTGGGGAAGGAATTGTTCCCAAAATCCAACCTGAACTTCCCTGGGACAATCTGGGAGAAATCCCAATCCCTCCTGTCAGGGAATTCCATGTTCCCAGGGCCGCATCCACAGGGATTTGGAATTCCTCTGGGAATGGGGATTCCCAACCTCCCTGGATCAGCCCGTTCCCTTAAGGAATTCCCAAAATCCAACCTGAACTTCTCCTGGAAGAACTTCTGGCTCTTTCCTGGGAAAAATCCCAATTCCTCCTATCAGGGAATTCCAGATCCGTGTCCCCAGGTGGGAATTCCATGGGGATTTGGGATTCCTCAGGAATGGGGATTCCAAAGCTCCCCGGAGAGCCCTTTCCAGGCAGGAATTGTTCCCAAAATCCAACCTGAACTTCTCCTGGGACAATCTGGGAGAAATCCTGATCCCCTCCTCTCAGGGAATTCCAGATCCGTGTCCCCAAGTGCCACTTCCACAGGGATTTGGAATTCCTCAGAAATGGGGATCCCAAACCTCCCTGGGCAGGAATTGTTCCCAAAATCCAACCTGGACTTCTCCTGGAACAATTTGAGATAAATCCCAATTCCTCCTGTCAGGGAATTCCAGATCCGTGTCCCCAGGTGGGACTTCCATGGGGACTGGGAATTCCTGTGGGAATGGGGCAAAAATTGTTCCCAAAATCCAAGCTGGAACAATCTGGGAGAAATCCCAGTTCCTCCTACCAGGAAATTCCAGATCTGCGTCCCCAAGTGGGACTTCCACGGGGATTTGGAATTCTGCTTGGAATAGGGAAGGAACTGTTCCCAAAATCCAACCTGAACTTCCCTGGAACAACTGGGGAGAAATCCCAGTTCTTCCTGCCAGGGAATTCCAGATCCCTGTCCCCAGGTGAGATTTCCACAGGGATTTGGAATTCCTCTGGGAAAAGGGCAAAAATCGTTCCCAAAGTCCAACCTGAACTTCTCCTGGAACAACTTGAGGCCATTTCCTGGGAGAAATCCCAATCCCTCCTGCCAGGGAATTCCAGATCCGTGTCCCCAGGTGGGACTTCCACAGGGATTTGGGATTCTGCTGGAAGTGGGGAAAGAATTATTCCCAAAATCCAACTGAAAACATTTGGGAAAATCCCAATCCCTCCTGCCAGGGAATTCCAGCTCCGTGTCCCCAGGTGCCACTTCCACGGGGATTTGGAATTCCTCAGGAATGGCGAAGGAATTGTTCCCAAAATCCAACCTGACCTTATTCTGGAACAACTTGAGGCCATTTCCTGGGAGAAATCCCAATCCCTCCTGCCAGGGAACTCCAGATCCGTGTCCCCAGGTGGGATTTCCACGGGGATTTGGGAATTCCTCTGGGAATGGGGATTCCCAACCTCCCTGGAAAACCCGTTCCAGGCGGGAATCGTTCCCCGAGCGCAGCCTGGGCCTCCCCAGGTGCAAAGCGAGGCCGCTCTCTCATCATTCCCGGCTCACATCAACCCCAGAGATCCAGCCCCACGCTGCTGCTACGCTTGCGCCGGGATCAGGCACAGAGAGCTCGGAAACAGGAAAAATCCAGGGAGACGCCGCTGCAGACAGAACGGAATTCATGGAAGTCAAAAAATAAAACTTTGCACCTTGGCTAAGGGAACTTTGTATGAGAGGTCCATTTAATTAGTGTTATTATATGTAAGGGAGGTCCATTTTATTATTATTATTATTTTATGTAAGACAGGTCCATTTTATTATTATTATTATTATTATTTTATGCACACATTAGACACCAAAGAGAGTGCCAGAGATTGACAGACTGAGAACTGTGATGGTGTGGAAAGAGCTCTGATCCAGGATGTCCCTCAGCTTCTGCTGACAAAATACAGCCAAAGGAGGGAATTTAATTATTATTATATGTGAGATAGGTCCATTTCATTATTATTATATGTAAGATCAGTCCATTTAATTATTATTATATGTAAAGTAGGTCAATTTAATTATTATTATATGTGAGATAGGTCCATTTCATTATTGTTATTATTTATTTATTATTAAATTGATATTTAATTATTTTTATTTATTTAATTAATTATTATTAGATGTATGATAGGTCCATTTCATTATTATTATATGTAAGGTAGGTCAATTTAATTATTATTACATGTGAGATAGGTCCATTTCATTATTATTATCATTATTATTTATTATTATTAATTTGATATTTAATTCTTTTTATTTATTTAATTATTATTATATGTAAGATAGGTACATTTAATTATTATTATTCTATGTAAGATAACTCCATTTAATCATTATATAAATAATAATTATTATATAGACATGACTGGTGCCCTTTGAAGTGATTGGGCTGTCCCAATATTAAAACTGCTCTGCTGTAACACAGGAATTCGTGCAAACAAAAAGAGGTTTTAAGCAGGTAATAAGCAGAGATATGACAGTAAAGCTATGAAATACAAAACAGGGAATAAACCACGTGGTTATGAAGTTTCTTTGCAGGTGAACTCAGAAGGGGAATTGTGGGAATCCTTAAAATCAGAGTTTTGGGAAAGCTGCAAAAGGCAGAACCATGGCTGGAGCAAGGCAGCACCATGAGATAAATCAGCAGAAAAAATGATGTAA
Organism: Nesospiza acunhae; assembly: GCA_013398715.1. Classification (NCBI taxonomy): domain Eukaryota; kingdom Metazoa; phylum Chordata; class Aves; order Passeriformes; family Thraupidae; genus Nesospiza; species Nesospiza acunhae. The sequence goes on along the minus strand of VZSU01001128.1, from coordinate 80,825 downwards.
AATGTAGAAAGTAAGGACAAATAGAACAATAATCTAGAATGTTGGTCTAGAATAATCCCTAAGGTGCAGGAAAGTTTATCCAGTGAGGTATTTGGAAGTTTTAAGGTTAATTATGGAGCTCTGGGCATTGTTTTCAGGCTTACAAGCAGGTACTGGATTCAAAATAAACCAAATAAATTAATTTTTTAAACCAAAGGCACCTGGGCTGGTTGTGGCTGGATGGAACCACTGTCAATGTGCTTTTGCTCTGCGTGATTGGTAAAAAAAAGTTTTAAATTGAGTTGTAACATTAAATTCTTTGCCTGCTGCCTGGGATGTGAGCTGAGGACACCTTCCCATTGTCACAACCACGGGATGGGACTGATGCTGGAAAATAAAACAGCTCAAAGTGTGGGAATCCATAAAATCAGAGAGTTTTGGGAAAGCTGCAAAAGGCAGCCTCAGAAACAACAAAATTGTGATTAGTGCTAAGCAGTACCAGGAGATAAATCAGCAGAAAAAATGATGTAAAATGTAGAAAAGGACAAATAGAACAATAATCTAGAATGATGGTCTAGAATAATCCCTAAGGTGCAGGAAAGTTTATCCAGTGAGATATTTGGAAGTTTTAAGGTTAATAATGGAGCTCTGTGCATTGTTTTAAGGATTAAAAGCAGGTATTGGATTCAAAATAAGCAAAATAAATTAATTTTTTAAACCAAAGGCACCTGTGCTGATTGTGGCTGGATGGAACCACTGTCAATGTGCTTTTGCTTTGCGTGATTGTAAAAAAACTTTTAAATTGAGTTGTAACATTAAATTCTTTGCCTGCTGCCTGGGATGTGAGCTGAGGGCACCTTCCCATTGTCACAACGACGGGATGGGACTGATGCTGGAAAATAAAACAGCTCAGAAAATAAAACATGACGTTCCCAGCAGCCCCATTGCATTTGTGATCTGTACAAGCCAAGTTTTGTTTGCACAGCCATGGACACCCGAGCTCTCCCCAGTACTCACACACAGATGTTCCCCGTGAAGTTGATGTGGGGGCACCGGTGGGGTTTGCACATCACGGCCACCACGGCGATCTGCCAGAGAAATTGCAGGAATTACCCCCCAAAATTACCAAAATCCAACATTTTCTTGTAAGGCCGGGGGTGCTGGGGGCATCTGTGGGGTTGTTTTAGGGACGTTCTGTGATGAAAACAGATGTGGGTTAAGCCTTGAATGGGTAAACTAAGCCAGAAAGAAACAGGAATCCTTAATAAAGCCTATTAAATATTACTTAATGTTCTCAGGTTTCGTAATATAAATAAATAATAAATTAAAGAATAAATTACTTGGGGTATGATATGGAGAATTGGGTGGTTTCACTATAAACTGGGGTCTGATATAAAGAATTAGGTCTGATATAAAAAATTAGACGGTTTCAGTATAAACTGGGGTCTGATATGGAGATTTAGGGTGGTTTCAGCGTAAATTTGGGTCTGAAATGGAGAATTAGGTAGTTCCAGTATAAACTGGGGTCTGATACGTAGATTTAGGTGGTTTCAGAATAAACTGGAGTATGATATAAAGAATTAGGTGGTTTCAATATAAATTGCTGTCTGATAAGGAGAATTAGGTGGTTTCAGTGTCAATTTGGGTCTGATATAAAGAATTAGGTGGTTTCAGTATAAACTGGGGTCTGATATAAAGAATTAGGTGGTTTCAGTATAAACTGGGGTCTGATATAAAGAATTAGGTGGTTTCAGTATAAACTGGGGTCTGATATAAAGAATTAGGTGGTTTCAGTATAAACTGGGGTCTGATAGGGAAATTGAGGTGGTTTCAGTATAAATTAGGGTTTGATATGGAAATTTAAGTGGTTCCAGTATAAATTAGGGTCTGATATAAAGAATTGAGTGGTTTCAGTGTAAATTGGGGTCTGATATAAAAAATTAGATGGTTTCAAAACAAATTGGGGTCTGATATGAAGAATTAGGTGGTTTCAGTATAAATTGGGGTCTGATATGGAAATTTAGGTGGTTTCAGAGTAAATTGGGGTCTGATGTGGAAATTTAGGTGGTTTCAGTATAAATTAGGGTCTGGTGTAAAGAATTAGATGGTTTCAGAATAAACTGGGGTCTGATACGAAGAATTAGGTGGTTTTAGTATGAACTAGGGTCTGATATAAAAAATTAGGCCTGATATTAAAAATTAGGAGGTTTCAGTATAAATTGGTGTCTGATAAGGAGATTTTGGTGGTTTCAAAATAAATTGGGGCCTGATGTGGAAATTTAGGTGGTTTCAGTATAAACTGAGGCGTGGTATAAAGAATTAGGTGGTTTCAGTGTAAATTTGAGTCTGAAATGGAAAATTAGGTAGTTCCAGTATAAAGTGGGGTCTGATATGGAGATTTAGGTGGTTTCAGAATAAATTGGAGTAGGATATAAAGAATTAGGTCTGATATAAAGAATTAGGTGGTTTTGGTATAAATAGGGGTCTGATATGGAAATTGGGTGGTTTCAGTGCAAACTGGAGTCTGATATAAAGAATTAGGTGGTTTCAGAATAAATTGGGGTCTGATATTAAGAATTAGGTCTGATATAAAAAATTAGGTGGTTTCAGTATAAATTAGGGTCTGATATGGAAATTGAGGTGGTTACAATATAAATTAGGGTTTGATATGAAAATTAAAGTGGTTCCAGTATAAATTAGGGTCTGATATAAAGAATTGGATAGTTTCAGTATAAACTGGGGTCTGATATGTAGATTTAGGGGGTTTCCGTATAAATCGGGGTCTGATAAGAAAAATCAGCTGATTTCAGTATAAACTGGGCTCTGATATTAAGAATTAGGTCTGATATTAAAAATTAGGAGGTTTCAGTATAAATTGGGGTCTGATGTGGAAATTTAGGTGGTTTCAGTGTAAATTGGGGTGTGATATAAAGAATTAAGTGGTTTCAGTGTAAATTTGGGTCTGAAATGGAGAATTAGGTTGTTCCAGTATAAACTGGGGTCTGATATGGAGATTTAGGTGGTTTCAGAATAAATTGGAGTCTGATATAAGGATTTAGGTCTGATATAAAAAAATTAGGTCTGATATAAAGAATTAGGTGGTTTCAGTATAAATTGGGGTCTGCTATAAAGAATTAGGTGGTTTCAGAATAAATTGGGGTGTGATATGGAAATTTAGGTGGTTTCAGAATAAACTGGAGTCTGATATGAAGAATTACGTGGTTTCAGTATAAATAGGGGTCTGATATACAGAATGAGGTGATTTCAGTGTAAATTGGAGTCTGATATAAACAATTAGGTCTGACATAAAAAATTAGGTGGTCTCAGTATAAACTGGGGTGTATATGAAGAATTAGGTGGTTTCAGTTTAAATTTGGGTCTGACATGGAGAATTGGGTGGTTTCAGTATAAATCAGGGTCTGATATAAAGAATTAGATGGTTTCAGTATAAATTGGGGTCTGATATGGAGATTTAGGTGGTTTGAGAACAAATTGGGGTCTGATACGAAGAATTGGGTGGTTTTAGTATAAACTGGGTTCTGATATTAAGAATTAGGTCTGATATTAAAAATTAGAAGGTTTCAGTATAAACTGGGGTCTGATATGTAGATTTAGGGGGTTTCAGAATGAACTGGGGTCTGATGTTGAAATTTTGGTGGTTTCAGAATAAATTGGGGTCTGATATAAAGAATTAGGTCTGATATAAAGAATTGAGTGGTTTCAGTATAAATTGGGGTTTGATATGGAAATTTAGGTGGTTTCAGTATAAATTGGGGTCTGATATAAAAAATTAGGTGGTTTCAGTATAAACTGGGGTCTGATATTAAGAATTAGGTCTGATATTAAAAATGAGGAGGTTTCAGTATAAATTGGTGTCTGATATGGAGATTTTGGTGGTTTCAGAATAAATTGGGGTCTGATATAAAAAATTAGGTCTGATATAAAGAATTTAGTGGTTTCTGTATAAATTGGGGTTAGATATGGAAATTTAGGGGGTTTCAGTATAAATTGAGGTCTGATATAAAGAATTAGGTGGTTTCAGCGTCAGTTTGGGTCTGATATGGAGAATTAGGTGGCTTCAGAAAAAAGAGAGGTCTGATATGAAGATTTAGGTGGTTTCAGAATAAATAGGGGTCTATATGAAGAATTAGGTGGTTTCAGTATAAATTGTGGTCTGATAAGAAGATTTAGGTGATTTCAGTATAAACTGGAGTCTGATAAGGAGATTTAGGGGGTTTCAGTACAAATTTGGGTCTGACATGAGGATTTAGGTGATTTACAGTAAATGGAATTATCTGCTCTGCTGAAAAGACCCACAGTGACATGGACACAATTTCCCTTTTTCCTCACGGAATCTCAGGGTGTTTTGGATTGGAAGGACCCTAAATCCCAATCCCAACACCTTCTACTATCCCAGGGTGCTCCAACCCTTCCTTGGACACTTCCAGGGATGCAGCAACCACAGGAAAACCTCCAAGGAAGGAACTTGTCCCCCAGATTTCTCCCTGTGTTGAAAAGGCAACGCCGCCGCTGCTTTTGGGTGGGGATTGAACCCAAATTTCGGGCTGGGAGCAGGGAGGGGGTGGGGGAAGGAGGGGAAATCCCTTTTGTCTCACCCCACTGGCCGTCCTGATGGGCTTGGCCTTGAGCTTTGGCAGCAGAACCTTCCGGAACTGCGGCGGCACGGCCGCGATGATGTCAACGAGGCGCGGCTGTGCCGGGAGCCCGTACCTGGCTGAGGTCCTGGTCTTCAGCCTGCAACCAGAAACACCCAAAATTATCCAAAAACAGCCAAAATCACCAAAATCTGCCCTCCTCTCCACCTGTGACACACAGATCCTGGCAGGTACTTCGGTTTTGCTACACAGTCTGTGAAAACAACAAAAATCAACTCACAGCTGTCTGTACCTGGCTGAGGGTTTGCTCTTCAGCCTGCAACCAGAAACACCCAAAATCATCAAAAAACAGCCAAAATCATCAAAATCTGCCCTCCTTTCCACCTGTGCCACACAGATCCTGGCAGAAGAATTAAACAAACCAGCTGCAGGGTGTGTGAAAACAAAAATCAACTCACAGCTGGCTGTACCTGGCTGAGGGTTTGGTCTTCAGCCTGCAACCAGAAACACCCAAAATCACCCAAAAAACATCAAAATCACCAAAATCTGCCCTCCTTTCCACCTGTGACACACAGATCCCGGCAGGCTCCTCCAGTTCTGCTCCACAACCAGCTGCAGGGTGTGGGGACACACCAAAAATCAACTCCCAGCTGTCGATGGTTTTTTATTTTCAGTGTTTTCCCCTAAATTTGGTTTTATCCTGACTGCTGCACAGCTCCTGCTGGGCCATTTTCAGGGATCACTCCTGCTTGATGTTTAATTGCTGGTGGTGATTAATTAATGTGATTAATGTAACCCTACACACCCAGCCCGGAGCCGAGTTCACCTCCAAGGGAATTTCTGGTGGGAATTTCCAGGAAAAAGTTTGTGATTATGTCAATAAAGTGGGAAAAGTGGGGGAAATTCAGGTTTTCTTGCTCTACAGAAATAAAGGAAGAAGGAATTTCTGTAAACAACAAATTCAGGATTTCTTACTCCACATAAATAAATAAAGGAGGAAGAAATTTCTATAAAGAACAAATTCAGAATTTCTTACTCCACATAAATAAATGAAGAAGGAAGAAATTTCTGTAGACAAAAAAATCCAGGTTTTATTACTCCAAATAAATAAAGGAGGAAGAAATTTTTGTAAACAAATTCAGAATTTCTTACTCCACGTAAATAATGGAAGGAGAAATTTCTATAAAGAACAAATTCAGAATTTCTTACTCCACATAAATAAAGAAGGAAAAAGTTTCTGTAAACAACAAATTCAGGATTTCCTCCTCCACATAAATAAATAAAGGAAGAAAAAATTTCTGTAAACAAAAAATTCAGCTTTTCTTTGCTGCACATAAATAAATACAGGAGTAAGAAATTTCTGAAAACAACAAATTCAGGGTTTCTTACTCCACATAAATAAAGGAGGAAGAAATTCCTATAAAGAATAAATTCAGGTTTTCTTACTCCAAATAAATAAAGGAGGAAAAAATTCCTATAAACAAAAAAAATTCAGCTTTTATTACTCCAAACAAGTAAAGGAGAAAGGAATTTCTATGAACAACAAATTCAGGATTTCTTACTTCACATAAATAAAGGGGGGAAAAATTCTGTAAACAATAAATTCAGGTGTTCTTCCTCCACATAAATAAAGAAAGAAAAACTTTCTGTAAGTAACAAACCCAGGACTTCTTACTCAACATAAATTAAGAAGGAAAAAGCTTCTGTAAATAACAAATTTATTTATGTGGAGTAGGAAATCCTGAATTTGTTCTTTATAGAAATTTCTTCCTCCACATAAATAAAGACGGAAAGAGTTTCTCTAAGTAACAAATCCAGGACTTCTTACTCCACATAAATAAATAAAGGAGGAGGGAATTTCTGTAAACAACAAGTTCAGCTTTTATTGCTCTACATAAATAAAGGAGGAAGAAATTTCTATAAAGAATAAATTCAGGTTTTCCTACTCCACATAAATAAATAAAGAAAAAATTCCTGTAAACAACAAATTCAGGATTTCTTACTCCACATAAATAAGGGAGAAAGGAATTTCTGTGAGCAACAGATTCAGGATTTTTCACTCCACAAATATGAAGAACAGAGTAGTTTCTGTAAATGAATTTGGGTGTAACACATTGCTAAAAAATCTGATTTAACATTATTTCAATATTAATGTCTCCTCTTCCTGATGGATTTGGGACTAGTGAGCGATGGGGGAAAAAAAGGTGGGGAAAAAAAAAGACAGTGAGAGAGTTTCTTGGAGTTTTTCAGAAAATGCCTCCCATTTGAGGCTCTGCAGGAAATCAGCCCAGAATTTCCCAGTCTTGGTGGGTTTATGCTCAGAAAAAGGTGTGAAAATGAGAGCTGAGGATGCTCCTCACTCACTTGTTGAGATCCACGTCCTTGCCCTGCTCGTGAGCCTCCAGGAGCTGCTTTATGATGTCAGCAATGGTCATCACCATCAGCTCGGCCTGGCTCGGCTCCCCTGCACCGGGAATGGGGAAAAAACGGGGCAAAAAAAGGAGAAAAACAGAGAAAAATCAGAGATTTTCCTGCTCGTCACAAGCCAGCCAGAAATTCCTGTGAAAAACGCCAATCGCTTGTTTTGAAAATTTTAAAAGTTTCATAGTAATAAAATGGTTACAGAAATAGTAATAGAATTAGAGTCATAATAATATTGCAATTAGAGTAATAATAATTTGGACAATTTGAATTAGGACAATATGAGACAATAAAAACAAAGAGTTACGGATGTCCGGGTACCTTTTCTGGGCAAAATAATCCCGAAAAAGGACACACATTAACAAAGGATTAACCCTTAAAAACAACAGCCTGTTGCATATTCATACAGCTCATACATGATGCATAAATTCCATTCAAACACAGGATTCTGTCTGGTCATCCTCAACTTCTTCCTCTGAATCCCAACAGCGCCTTCGAGGTGGGAAGAAGTTCATTTCTTCTGATAATGGGGCAATAAATTCATTTTCTCTGAAAGACTGAGGTGTCCTGTGGCTGCTGTCTCGCTGCGAGTCCTTTCTTTAAAAAAAGTATCCTACATAGCCTAGTTTCTATTTGAATGTTTTTATAACCTAAAACTATATTTAACACACTACTTAAGAGAATTAATACAGCATTACTTTCTAACATATATAATATTAATTTTAATATTTGCGAAAAGCCAATCATAAAATACATGCATTTTTCACATTCCTGTCATGGAACCGTGGAATGGTTCAGGCTGGAAAAGAGCTCCGGAGTTCAACCATTCCCAGCAATTCCAGGGCCACCCGTGTCCCCAGGTGCCACATCCACAGGGATTTGAAATTGAAATTTAAAATTGAAAATCTTGCCACGGAACCGTGGAATGGTTCAGGCTGGAAAAGAGCTCCGGAGTTCAACCATTCCCAGCAATTCCAAAGCCACCCGTGTCCCCAGGTGCCACATCCACAGGGATTTTAAATCCCCCCGGGGATGGGGGCTGCACCGCTGCCCTGAGCAGCTGTGCCAGGGCTGGACAGCCCTTTAAGGGTAGAAATCCCTCCTGTTATCCAATTTAAACCTCCCCTGGCACAGCCTGAGGCCGTTTCCCCTCACGCCGTCCCCGGCTGTCCCCTCACGTCAGGGAGTTCTGCAGAGCCCCCTGAGCCTCCTTTTCTCCAGGCTGAGCCCCCCACCAGCCCCCTCAGCCGGCCGCGTCCCGGCTCCATTCCCTCCCTCGGACACGTTCCAGCCGCTCAGGTCTCTTTGTTTTATTTTTTTACCTTTCCCATTTTTCTTTTTCGGCTTCATCGCGGCGGTCCCGCGGCCTGGCCCGCCGCGCTGCCGTAAAGCGACACCGCCCCGCGCCGTCGCGAAAGCGCCGTAAACGGGGTTGTAGTTCCGCCATCAGGCACCAGGGGGCGCCGGGACCGCACGGAGAGGGCATCGGGGACACCCCCGACACCCCCGCCTCGGGTTTTTGGGGGAAAATCCCGGGGTTTGGGGGTTTCTGGGGGTCCCCCTGGGTTTGAGGAGGGGGCTTGGGGTCCCCCGGTCCTCCTGTCCGTGTGGGCACCGTTTGGATGCTCGGTTGGATGGTGTTTGTGGAAAGTTGTGGTGTCCGGTGAAGGCAGAGTCGCGCGGATTCAAGGAGTCAATCAAGGAATTAATCAAGGAATCAGTTAAGGAATCAATCAAGGAATCAATCGAGGAATCAGTCAAGGAATCATGGAATTAGGGAATCAAGGAACCAGGGAATTGCAGGATCACTAAATCGCAGTGTCAGAGAGTCACAGAGTCTCAGAAGTGCAGAATGTGGAATTGTGGAATCACAGGATGATGGAATCTCAGTCACAGTCAGAATCACAAAATCATGGAATCACAGACTCACATATTTACAGAATCATGGAATCACAGACTCAGAGAATCCCAGAACTGCAGAGTGATGGAATCATGGAATCACAGAATGACAGAACCATGGAATTACAGTCTCACAGAATTAGAGAATCGTGGAATTACAGACTCACAGTATCACAGATTCATGGAATCGCAGTCTTACAGAATCATGGAATCACAGACTCACAGAAAACATGGAATCATGGAATTGCAATCTCACAAAAATCACAGAACTACAGAATCAGAGAATCATGGCATTACAGAATCAAAGAATTACAGAATCGTGGAATCACAGATTCACAAAATCACAGAACTACAGAATCAGAGAATCATGGCATTACAGAATCATGGAATGGAGGAATCACAGACTCATAAAATCACGAACTCAGGTGATCACAGGATCTCAGGCTCACACCCCCACAGAATTTGCAGATTTGCAGATTCTCAGAGCCCCAGGATGGGTCGGGCTGGATGGGACCACAGAGGGTCACTGGTGCCACCTCCCTGCTCCAGCAGGGCCATCCCAGAGCCCAGGGCATGGGAGTGTGTCCAGAGGGCTCTGGAATATCCCAGGGAGGAAACTCCACAGCCTCTCTGCTCAGGGCTGGGCAGTGCCCAGAGAAGAAATTCTTCCTAAAGTTCAGGGAGAACTCACTGGGATCATTCCCCGGCCGTGGCTCTGGTGCCATTTCTGAGCCCTGCTCTGAGCCCTCCCTGCACACAGGGACACCCAGGGATGAGGTTCCCTCTCATTTATCTCCTCTCGAGGCTGAACAGCCCCAGCTCCCTCAGCCTTTCATGGCCAGGGAGATGCTCCAGGCCCTTCCCCATCTTTATTGGAGCTGCTCCAGGTCCCTCCTATCCCAGGACCTGGACACAGCACTCCCAGGGTATAAAAACATCCTGGTGGCTGCTCTTATAGCTGATGATTAAAAAGGGACAATTTCTGAAATTCTCAGTGGTGGAATCATCCTATTTCCCCATTAAAATTCAGTTTTTCCCCGGGGTCTCGTTCCCAAATTCCCGCCGTTTCTGGGATCCTCCCTGAGGGGAACCACGTGGGCCTGAGGAGGCTGTGCTCCCTCAGCACTAGGTGGTAGCAAAATACCGACTCGAGCAGGAAAAAGCCTACTAAAATTGGTCAATTTCTGAAATTCTCAGTGGTGGAATCATCCTGTTTCCCCATTAAAATTCAGTTTTTCCCCAGGGTCTCCTTCCCAAATTCCCGCAGGTATTGGGATCCTCCCTGAGGGGAACCATGCAGGCCTGAGGAGGCTGCGCCCCCTCAGCACTAGATGGTAGCAAAACATCGACTCCAGGAGGGAAAAAAAAACCAATTTAAAAGGGACAATTTCTGAAATTCACAATAATGGGATCATCCTGTTTTCCCGTTAAATCCAGTTTTCCCCGGAGTCTCGTTCCCAATTTCTTGTTGGTGCCGGGATCCGCCCTGAAGGAAACCACGCTGGCCTGAGGAAGCCGTGCTCCCTCAGCACTAAATGGTAGCAAAACATCAACTCCAGGAGGAAAAACCAGTTTAAAAGGGACAATTTCTGAAATTCGCAATCATAGGATTGTTCTACTTCCCCGTTAAATCCAGATTTTCTCCAGGGTCTCGTTCCCAAATTCCCGCTGGTGCTCTGATCCATCTTGAGGGGAACCATGTGGACCTGAGGAGGCCACGCCCCATTAGCGCTAGGTGGTAGCAAAACATCGACTCCAGGAGGGAAAAGCAATTGAAAATGGACAATTTTTGAAATTCCCACTAGTGGCATCATCCTATTTC
>VZSU01001128.1:38874-65142 GCA_013398715.1 Nesospiza acunhae | reverse complement strand
AGCAGGAATTTTCCTGTTGTTTCCCCAGTGCCAGGGGGATGAATTCCTGCTCTGCTTGGATGAAGGATGCTGTGGATCCTCCCTCATTCCGTGTCGGATCCTTGGTTGGATGAAGGAATGTGCCAGGGCTGAGCCTCAAACAGAGGAGGCGCTGCATTAGGGAGAAATGGTAAAAATCAGGCTAATGTAGAGAATTCAGATTAACTCAGAGAATTCAGGTTTTAAATGTATTTAAGTGCTCAGCCAGTCCTTGGGATCTTGGTGGCATTTAATACCTCAAATACCTTTCCAAATCTGGGTTGAGTGGGAAGATTATTCCCACTTGTGGTCTTATTATAGGGGAAATAATCATCAATCAAAACATTTTCCCTTTTTCTGTCCCTTCCTGACAACCTGCAAACACTGCCTGGCAAAGCAGGATCCAAAATTGGGATGTTTACTTTGGGAAGAGCCTGGTGGAGCTCACAGAGCTCTGGGAGAGGTCACTGAAGGAATTACAACAGGATTTGTCTCTCTCTGATACCAAAAAAACCCCCTAAAATAAAGTTTTTCTTTGCAAAACTAGGCCCTAATCCGGGTGCAACCCCTCAGTGGTGTGGGTAGATCCTTTCCTTCCCAACCCCTTCCACAGTTTTTCATCTTCCTGGATGCAGCTGGGATGGGATTTGGCACATCCCAGTGTGTCCCAGTATCCCCCATGTCCCATCCCCTGGGACATCACATCCCTGCAGGAATCCCCTGCTCTCCCACATCCTCTGACAGCACTGGAATTCTCCTCGTGGAAAAGTTCAGGGAGACTCAAACACCTTCTCCCCATTCCCAGCTCTATCCAGGCTGTGGGATTCCAGGATCAGGGGCCTTTTTTATGGAAACCTTTTATGGCTTCAGCCCCATGAGGAAATGGGATTTTCCAGCCTGATCCTGCTGTTTTTATGGCCAAGATGTGTTGATATTCTGCTTCCTACTTGTATTTGTCTAAGCATCATTCATGGAATCATGGAATTGTTAAGGTTGGAAAAGTTCTCCAAGACCACTGACTCCAATTATTGCCAAGGCCACCACAGATCTGTGTCCCCAGGGGTCACATCCACAGGGATTTCAAATCCCTCCAGGAATGGGGACTCCACCCTGGACAACCCTTCCAGTGAAGGAATTTTTAAAATCCAATCCCTAATCCAGCCCAATCCAAGCATTCCAGAGTTTTCCTGGTCTCTTTCTTGCATCCTTTCTCTCGTCACAAGGATTTGGGATTTACACTGTGGATCCTCCTTGTGCAGATTAACCCATGGATCTGCTAAAAAAGCAAGGTTTGGGAGATCCAAAGGGACCCTGGAGGTGCTCCATCATCTCCAATCTAGATGGGACCACCGGTAATTACTGGATAATCATTTACCTGTAGGATCTCCCATCACTCTACCCCGGTGTCTTCCCTAAAATCCCAACAGTATTCCATCAAAATCCTCTTTTCCTTTGCTCCCTCCAGATTCTTCACCATTTTTGCACAAAAAGTCACCAAGGGTCACAGATTGAAACCATCACAGTGACAGCCCCTGGGTGAGCCACCAGGACTTCCCAAAAACTCCAGAAAGGCTTTCCCAGCAGGCTCCTGACCCTGAGCAGCTTCGGGATGCACCAGGAAGGGCTTCCAAAGCCAACCCCAGACTGAAATGGCATCAGATTGTTTGGGATCGTGTCACTCTGCCTGCTTGTTTTTGGAAACCCTGTGGTTCCCACCATCAGAGCACTTCCTTGTCCTCCACCCCCTAGAGCAGCTCCAGGAGAGCTGGAGAGGGACTTGGGACAAGGGATGGAGGGACAGGACACAGGGAATGGCTCTCTGCTGGGAAAGGGGAGATTTGGATGGGATTTGGGACAAAATTCCGGGCTGGGCCAGTGGGGAGGGGCTGGGCTGGGATTCCCAGAGAAGCTGCGGCTGGGCTGGAGTTCCCAGAGAAGCTGTGGCTGCCCCTGGATTCCTGGAAGTGTCCAGAGAAAGGCTGGACAGGGCTTGGACAGTGGAGGATGGCAGGGGTGGGACTGGGTGGGGTTTAAGGTCCCTTCCCACCCAAACCATTCCATGATTCCACGATTTGGGCGCTGTCCCCAGAAGAGCCTCCCCAAGGACAGGAGCCCACACTCACACGGGGACCTGGTGTCCCCCCTGGTGGTATCTGCGGCTCCTCCGTGCCGCGGCTTCGGCGCTCGGAAGGGGAAAGGGGAAAGGAGAAGGCAAAGGCAAAAAGGCAAAGGCAAAGGCACGGCAAGGCAAGGCGCGGCAAGGCAAGGAAAGGAAAGGGGAAAGTGAAAAGGAAAGGGGAAAAGGGGAAGGGAAAGAAGAAAGGGGAAGGGAAAAGGGGAAGGGGGAAAGGGGAAAAGGGAAGGGGAAGGGGAAAGAGGGGGAAGGGAGAGGGAAGGGGAAGAGGGGAAGGGAAAGGGGAATGGGAAAGAGGAAAGGAAATGGAAAAGGAAAGGGAGAGGGGGAAGGGAAGAGGGAAAAGAAGGGAAAAGGGAAGGGAAGAGGGGAGGAGAAGAGAAGAGAAGAGAAGAGAAGAGAAGAGAAGAGAAGAGAAGAGAAGAGAAGAGAAGAGAAGAGAAGAGAAGAGAAGAGAAGAGAAGAGAAGAGAAGAGAAGAGAAGAGAAGAGAAGAGAAGAGAAGAGATCATCATCCCAAACAGACGGACTGAAAACATTGGAATCCACTGGGAAATTCTATACATTCCATAAATTTTATTCCCAAATTCTATTATATCAGTTCTATAGAATAATAAAAATAAATACTTATTCTATACATTTTATTCCTAAATTATATCTCTTAAGGATAGTCCTAAAAATAAAGCCATAATTTTCTTTATTTGAGCTGCACTGTGGTTCTATAGAATAATAAAAATAAATACTTATTCTATACATTTTATTCCTACATTATATCTCTTAATGATAGTCCTAAAAATAAAGCCATAATTTTCTTTATTTGAGCTGTGCTGTGGTGCCTTAAGGACAGAAGGACCCAATTAGAAATTGATGCCAGTAAAGCTAAACCCACATCAATTAATTCTCCACACCAATTAATATGTGAATGCCCAAATTCTCCCCTGTGCACATCCCTTGTCTTGCTCAGTGTTTGAAGACTCAAAAGTGTAAAGGATGAAGTTTATTTTAACTTTTGTTTAGGGTAAAAAGTAAGCTAAGGGAAAGAAAATCTTAACAAACCAGTTTATTCCTTGAGAAAAATCCCAAAAATTTAAAAAAAAAAAAACCAACCCTGGATTCTGGGAAAGAACAGCTTGGGTTTGGTTTATTGGGTTTTTTTGTTTGTTTGCTTGGTTGGTTGTGGGTTTTTGGGGGTTTGTTTTGTTTTGGTTTTTGTTGGGGTTTTTTAAATTGTTTTTGTTTTTGGGGGGGTTTGACTGATCCAGGTTATTTGGTAAGGATAGAGGGTAAACATTATTATGTTGAATAAAGAAAATTCGAAATAAGGTTTATAAAATATAAATATACATTGCGCAGGACCTTGTGCTGGGAATCCTGGATTTTCCTGTTAGCTTTTCCCACCTCCTGGAAATGGGATTTTGTCTCAATTTCCCATCAAAATGCTATGGAAAAAATGCACTTCTGCCTTCAAATCCTACAATCTCATTACCTTAGGACATAGGCAGGGAGGCAGGGACGACTGATCCTGTCAAAAAGAAGTTATTTAAGGACTAAAAATAATTTTTAGAGGGCTAAAAATAATTTGGGAGCAGCTGTGAGGGTGGGGCAGTGTCTGGAGCAGACAAAGGCAGAGGCAGCCCCGTGTTGCTGACGTTGATCCAAATATTTGGGAATTTTTTTCCCTGGATAAAGAGGGGCCAGGAATTCCCTGCCCCCTGCACAGACACGGGGGTTCCACGTGCAGAACGTGGCCCTTCATTAGAAACCTAATTAACTCCATTCCCTGTCATTTACTCTTTATTCTAATTGGGCCAACTGACTTTAATTTTTTCCAAATGAAGAGCCAGCCCCGTCACATTTTCTGCTTTCCCTGATTAGGAACAAACTCCAAACCCTCCCAGGTTTTCTCATTCAGCACATGGAAACGTGGAGCCGGTGGATGTCCCCTTAATTAAGTGTTTATTCTTATTTTGGTGGAGCCTCCTGAGCTGGGAGCTCTGTCTAATAATCCCTTTTTCCATCTTCATTGTTGCCTGGAATATTCTTTATTCTCACCTACACCCTGCACTTGGATCATTGATCTGTTTGAGGGTTTCATTTTAATTTGAACTCGGTGTTTGCTCGCCTTGGGCATTTATTCTTTCATCCCAGGCTATTCTTCTTCTAAGGATTTGCTGAAAGATTTGCACATTAAGCTTCTTTATTTAGACTTGATTAAATAAGAGCCTTTTCAAAGGCCTTTCATTTCAACCAGGTTTCCCAATGCTACTTTTAATAAGAAATGGAAATTAATTTTGGATTATACCTAGAGAATTATATATTTTTTTTATTTCTTCTTAGGCATCAGCCTGGTTTAACCTCAGTTTTATTGTTTTTAGTGCTCATTTATGGCTGCCCAGCCCTGGCACAGCTGCTCAGGGCTCCAGTGGAATCCCCATCTCAGGAGGGATTAAAAATCCCTATGGAAGTGACACTTGGGGACACAGATCAGTGGTGGCAGGGAATGATGGGACTGGATGATCTTAAAGATCTTTTCAAACTTCAACAATTCTGTGATTCTCTGATTTTTTTATCACTTAAATCCTTCCTGATTGGGATTGCAAGTTAATTAACTTGAAGATCACATAACTTTCCTTAAAATCCAGAGAAAGAAAACCAAATTCACTTATTTTTTTACTCTGAGATCCTTCCACTGCTGGCCTGGCAATAAAACAACTCAAAATTGGGAAGTTGGGGTGGGCTGTTGGAACCCTGGCTGCTGAGAATTTTAGATTTCCTGTGACTTTTTGGCACTGACCCCCAGGAGAACACTGCATTTGACCTGAGGCCGTGGAGAAAGCTTCCAAAATTAAATTCTAGAACTGGCATTGTGGGTGTGGAGTTTGAATAGAAATGTGTAATATCACAGGGTGGAAAATTTAGAGTTTGGGGTTTTAGAATATAGAAATATATATAAACAAGATGGAGGGTTTAGGGCAGAGGTTGGACCTTCTTCACCTTATTCTTCATGGATTTGGGTGGTTTTGTGTAATTGGATAAAAAAGTCCACGTTGCAGGCCATGGGTGGTTGGTTATTGGGTTAAAAGTAAAAATAATTCAGGTGTCATTCCTTAATTGGATAGTTTATCTTTAAAAGGCCTTGTAGAGAAAGAGATAGGTCTCCCTTTTTAGTTAAAATAATACATTATCTTTTTAGGGATAATAAATTTGGCTTCGCTGGATCATATTGGTTATGGTGTGATGTCCCTGAGCCTCCGCACCCCGCAGTAAATTAATAAATTTAAAACTCAGCAAGTTTGTCAGCGAGCTTTGAAAGTAAGAAAAAAGTGAGCCATGGGTCGGCCAGACGACCACAGCAAGATGCATGAAAAATTAGATGATCCAATTAAGAGATTTATTATAAATAAAGTCTTTTTAGGGATAAGAAATCTGGCTTCACTGGATCATATTGGTTATGGTGTGATGTCCCTGAACCTCCGCACCCTGCAGTGAATTAATAAATTTACAGGGTCGCTGTAAATAAATGAATAAATGTGCAGGGTCACTGTAAATAAATGAATAAGGGCACTGACCCCCAGGAGAACACTGCATTTGACCTGAGGCCGTGGAGAAAGCTTCCAAAATTAAATTCTAGAACTGGCATTGTGGGTGTGGAGTTTGAATAGAAATGTGTAATATCACAGGGTGGAAAATTTAGAGTTTGGGGTTTTAGAATATAGAAATATATATAAACAAGATGGAGGGTTTAGGGCAGAGGTTGGACCTTCTTCACCTTATTCTTCATGGATTTGGGTGGTTTTGTGTAATTGGATAAAAAAGTCCACGTTGCAGGCCATGGGTGGTTGGTTATTGGGTTAAAAGTAAAAATAATTCAGGTGTCATTCCTTAATTGGATAGTTTATCTTTAAAAGGCCTTGTAGAGAAAGAGATAGGTCTCCCTTTTTAGTTAGTTAGAGTGAAGTGCTGCAGAACTCACTGCTTGTGAGACTGTAAAATAGATAAGAACTAACAAAGCTCTGAGTCCAAACAAGAATTACCCCCTCGAGCATTTAATCCTGACCCTGGCAAAAAGCAGTGAAGGCCCCACAGTGTGAGGACACTGATCTGCAGAGAGCGCAGACCCTGAGACAGGGGCTCAATAATGACATTTTCCGCGCTCTAACAGCGCCAGAATCGATGTCCTTGCACGCGAGGCTGTATTTGGGTCAGGAGGATGCCTCCCCATGTGGCAGACAATGCCTCTCTTTTCTGTAAGCCTCGTTCAGCACAACTCCCCGGCCTTCCCCGCGCTCCGTGCTCGGGGAGCGCCAGGTCTGCTCCCAGAACCTTCTCCTGCCACTTCTTTGTTTCCAGAGCCCGTGGAGCTTTCTGGAATGGCTTCCCTGGGCTCCTTTCACGGGAGGATGTCCTATTTTAGCACAAAGAGCTCTCAGTGTTAAGGTTCGGGGCTGCTCTGCTTGGGCTCGGGGCGCGCGGAATGAGCCAGCCTCAAACGAAGTCGTGAAATTTGAAAGAACTGTGGCAGCATCTTGTAAAAAGCATGAAAAGGGATTTTTGGGGGTAGAGGAGAGGTAAATAGTTGAGAGTTTTTTGCAGGTTGAGGAGTTCTTGCAAGACAATGGCCATATTGAGCCGACGCACAATCCAGCCTGGACAATGGATAATGGACACATTCAGAAATGGGGTTGGGATATCCTTGAAAGAGATACAAGAAGAAGAAGAGTCAGCAGAACTCAGCAAGTTTGTCAGCGAGCTTGGGAAAGTAATAAAAAAGGGAGCCATGGGTGGGCCAGACCACCACAGCAAGAAAAATTAGATGATCCAATCATTTTAGACGTGTAAACAGTGAGGATTAACCAATCCTGTATTAGCTAGAGACACGCGGACAGATCATATTGGTTATGGTGTGATGTCCCTGAGCCTCCGCACCCCGCAGTAAATTAATAAATTTAAAACTCAGCAAGTTTGTCAGCGAGCTTTGAAAGTAAGAAAAAAGTGAGCCATGGGTCGGCCAGACGACCACAGCAAGATGCATGAAAAATTAGATGATCCAATTAAGAGATTTATTATAAATAAAGTCTTTTTAGGGATAAGAAATCTGGCTTCACTGGATCATATTGGTTATGGTGTGATGTCCCTGAACCTCCGCACCCTGCAGTGAATTAATAAATTTACAGGGTCGCTGTAAATAAATGAATAAATGTACAGGGTCACTGTAAATAAATTCATAATTTACAGGGTCGCTGTAAATAAATGAATAAATGTGCAGGGTCACTGTAAATAAATGAATAAGTTTACAGGGTCACTGTAAATAAATACAGGGTCACTCTCTGCACTGACAGTTCCCATCCACGGCCTTGGCTGGGACGCAGCGAGGTTCCCTCAGAGCAGCCAGCCATGGTGGGTTTGGGGTCCTCCTCATTCCCAGATTTTTCCCCGAGGGAAAACCTCCGAGCTCCACCATGCCTGGGGGTGCCTGGCAGGGCTGGAATCACCCCCTGGTGACACTTGCCAGGGATTTCACCTTCCGGAGCTGAGCGGATCCACGGCCTCCTCTCTGCTTCCTCTCGGCCGCCTCCCTGCTCAGGTCTGGGGTGCGCCCTCCTCCCTTCCTCCTCCTGCAGAGCAGAACACAAGAATTCCAATAAACGCTCTGCACTTGCTGCCCCGAGGGTGATAAAAGTCAAATCCTTTGGGATGTTGCCACCTGTAAAGATAACACGGTTTTTATCTCGCCCCAAAGAGCACAGTCAGGGCTCAGGGGAAGGTGGGAACTTGATTTTTTTTAAAGTTGTGATAAATTCTGGCACTCAAACAGAAGCTCAGGACTCTGTGATTTAAGCTAAGTCTGCCTAAAATAGTTACAGCTCCTTGGGGAAATCCACAGAAAATTAAGTTGAGCTGAATCGATTTGGGAGTTTTCAGTGAAGTCAGTGTGACCTGAAGTGTAAAAAAGGCTGGGGCTGCCCCTCCAACAAGGTTTATTCAGTGTTTTTTGTAGCTAAATAATTCTACACATGTATCTGCATCTTTTTGGTATTATACGTGCAGCTGCTATGAAATTCAACACAATTAACTGGCAGAACGGGAATATTCCAGAGTGTGAAAATTAAGTGAATTGCACTGGAATATTGCCAGTGGCCACATTTTTTTCCCAATATCAGGAGTAAAATCCAGACTCTGAGGCATTATTATTTCTAAGCACTCAGGCAGGTTCATTATCCAAAGGCATTCATTCCACATTCAAATTCCATGAAATGGAATCTGGGAATTTAAAGCAGAAGCTGTGAGTGGTTCTCCCAGTGAAAAAGCACAGGAGGAATGCAAAACCATGGATATAAAGGGTGGAAATAGACTCTAAAAGCAGCTTTTATCCTGTAAAAAAACAGGATCACACCACCAGCACATGTCCAGTATTCCCTCATCCCAGTCCAGGAGCATAAAGTCAAATCCAGCATTATTTCAAATAGGAAATGGAGGAAAACAACAACCTGTTTATAAACAAAACAAAAAACCCAAAAAACAAACAAACAAACAAAAAACCCCCAAACAATTCCATCCAAAATATTCCAGATGGGAATTAATTGGTCATTTTGGAGGACCTGGTTATGGTTGGACTCTGTGATCTTAAAGGTGTTTTCCATCCTAAATGATGATGTGACCTTTGGGTAGAGGGCAGCCCTGGCCTTGTGACTGCAAATATTATTGTAAAACATAATTTTAAAATATAATTGCAAATTGTTAGTGTAAATTATTAGTGTAAATTTAGGTATCTTCTACTGTGTTCTGGTGTCCAAATCGTGGTGTCAGGTCACCCCCACAACCCCAGCTCCAGGTCAGGAACACGGAAGGAGTGAGGCTGAGGAAAAAGGACAGCAGGTCTCACTCCCAGTGTTGAACTGCTGTTTGTCACCCCATTTTCCTCTTAAAGGTGTTTTCCATCCTAAATGATGATGTGACCTTTGGGTAGAGGGCAGCCCTGGCCTTGTGACTGCAAATATTATTGTTAAATATAATTGTAAAACATCATTGTAAATTATTAGTGTAAATCATTACTGTAAAATATTAGTCTAAATTATTAGTGTAAATTGTTAGTGTAAATTATTAGTGTAGATTTAGGTATCTGCTGCTGTGTTCTGGTGTCCAAATCGTGGTGTCAGGTCACCCCCACAACCCCAGCTCCAGGTCAGGAAAACGGAAGGAGTGAGGCTGAGGAAAAAGGACAGCAGGTCTCACTCCCAGTGCTGAATTGCTGTTTCTCACCCCCTTTTCCTCCCTTAAGGAATATTTTTGATTCCCACACGCCCTCAGGGAGCTGGGCTGGCTTTTGAGCAGCACGAAGAGGGAGAGAGGAGCGAGGGCACCGAGTCCTTCTCACGCGAGCGATTCCCTCTTTGTCGGGAACGGGGCCTGCTCCCAGCAGAACAATTAACCAGAATAATTATTTTCTCGTCGGGTAAACACTCCAGGACAATATGCAACTGTTTTTTAGAGGCAGCCCTTGGCCATAAATTCCCCCGGCGCAGGGGAGGGGGGAAGGACGTGGCGTTTTGGCCGTGAGAAGGAGCAGGGCCCTGTCTTGAGGCTCGAGGCCGCGGCCTTGGCGCGGCTCCAGCGCTCGCTGGAATTGGAATTCATTATTCATCATCAAGTGGGAGGCAAATCTTTTGATTTATTGGCAAGCAGCAGCACAAACAGCAGATGCCTTCCAGCAGAACTGTGCACGACAGAAACGCCCTCCTGGGCCTCTGGAGGCAGATCAGAGCCCCACAGAAAAAATTTCCTAACTCGTTTCAGATAAAAATCTTTCACTTCCCCTATGCAATATTTCTTTGTGCCCAGAGAGGCAAATCCTTCCTTGCTGATCTCTGGAGGGTTTTGGTTGATTTTTTTTTTTTTTATTTTTGTCTACAACAAAAAGCTGCTTGGACAATTCAGGCAGAAAACAAACCAGACCTACCAGAAATCACGGCTGTGATAAATTACAACACCGATAGTCACAGCTATAATTCTATTGAGGGATTTTGATAACCCCTTCCAGGCAATTTGTAATGCAATCCTGTCTGTATCTCCTCTCTATCACCTCACCACTCCCTTGGCTGCACGTCTGGTCCTTGCTGTTCCTAATTTCCCTGCTCAGTGACCGGGAAGCTCTTCCCACACTGTCCCAGCTAAATCCAAACCTCCCAGGGAACTTATCTGGGATCTCTGTCCCATCTCCTTCGCTCCCTCAGGGGGCTTTTCACTGAGCTCCTGGGCACAGTTTTTAGGGTACAAACTCCTGCCTTTCTGAGCAACCAGCAAAGAAATCCACCAGAAACAAAACAAAAACAAAATAGATTTCAGTGATCATGCAGATTGCAAATGAGCCCCATTTTTTGGGCACTCCCCGGCTGTGGGCCAGTGTTGTTGCTCTCCCCAGTGAGCACTGCCCAGCTGCTGTCTGGAAATGTATTGATCTGTTTTTCAAAGCTAAAGAGACAATTATGGTCTCACAGCCTGCAGAATGTGTTTTGTGTTTCCACTTAGAGGACTCCATTTCCACCGCACTGCCTAATTGAGAATTGACTGCAGCTCCTTCTGCTTCCTGTATTTCCCTTTTTTTTTTTTTTTTGGCTAAACAAGGATGAGTTCCCTGCTAGGAATTCTCAGCAGTGTTGTTTTGGTGCTGCTGTGGGAGGGAGAAGGCAGCTGATGACTCAAAAAGGCCAGCCAAGAAACAGATGAAAACTCTTCGTCATCACAGATGACAAGAAGTGACTTTTTCCATGAGCAGTTTTAAACTAAAAGAGATTTAGATTAAATATTAGGGAAAAATTCCTCCCTGAGAGGGTGGGGAGGTCCTGAGCTGGAATTCCCAGAGAAGCTGTGGCTGCCCCTGGATTCCTGGAAGTGTCCAGGGCCAGGTTGGACAGGGCTTGGAGCAGCCTGGGATAGTGGAAGGAGTCAGGGTTGGAAGTGGATGAATTTTAATGTCTCTTTCCACCCAAACCATTCTGGAATTCCATGAACTCTGCCATTTAAATGTCAATATTTCACCTTGATGTGATGAGCAGCAGAGTCCTCCTCTCCCTTTGGAGCAGAAAACAACTGCAGAGCGAGGTCGGGCTCCGAGGAGATTTTAACCAGGCCCAAGAGTTAGAAAAAACTTATTTTTGGTGGATTACCTCTTAAATTCTACAAAATCCAACCTGGAATTAGGGAGATTAACTTGGAGTCGAGGCAGCAGCCAGTGACTCCTCTCACACCTTGCTTTGATGGTGGCGTCAGGTATTCCTTTGATGTGATCCTGTTTATTCACAAGGAATTCTCCACAGCTCCCTCGGCACTCAAATGGGACAAAAAAGGTTTTGTTGGCTCAGGGATTCTCAGTCAAGGTGCTGGGCTAGAAGAGCTCCCTGCAGTCCTTTTCTCTCCACCATCACCCTGAGTTTCTGCGAGTTCTGCCACGTCCTGAAGGAAACCCTCACCCCCGCTCCTTTCCAGACCGCAGCAGTTCCCTCCCAGATTCCCTTCGGCAACCCCCTGGAAATCGCTTCTCTTGTTGCAGCGTCTCGTTTTACAGCGCTCTCCTTCCTCCTGAACATCCATTTTACATGAGCAGAGGTTGTTTTGCCCTTGAGCTCCTGGAATCCGGCTCATCTGAAAGGAGAATCGCCGGCGGGGGTGGGAGATTTTTATCTCGGGATTCTGTTCTGCCTTCCAAGCTGAGCCCTGGTCAGGCGGGCTCTGAGGGGGATTCCTGGGAGGCTGCAAACCAAGATTTGGCACCCCAAAGGGACATCGGGACCACGGTGACATTTTCCTGCCACCCTCACCAAAACCTCATGGTGTGACACTCCAGGGATCCAGCTGAAGAACTGAATAATGATATTTTCCATGCCCTAACAGCCCCAGAATCAATTTCCTTGATTCTCAACTCCCAAATGGTGATGAGCAGAGCGCAGAGCCTCAGCGGGAGGATTTTTGGGAAGGCACAGCAAAGCGTTCCTGGAAAAGAAGCACCAGAACGTCGCTGTGGGAGTGGGAGGCTGGGTCAGCACCTGAAATGATGCAGCACCTGTGCTGCTGAATAACCAGCGCAGATGAGCCTGAGCAGCAGCAATTACCTGCAGCTTAAGGGATATTAAAGGCAGATCCTCAATAAACAGGCAAATCGCACAGAATTCCTCTCTCTCCTCGCAATAATCCTCTGTAATTGAGGATAAATGGCAGATTTGCAGGAAGACTTGGCATTAAAACATTCCCCACAAATGGAGACGGGCTGGGATCTCACTGGGGAGAGGCAAACAGGGAGTGTATTTATTATTTACTGTTTCATTATTTCAGGTGAATTGTTCTCACCGGGTTCCACAGCTCAATGCTGGGACAGGCGACGTTTAAACTCTTCAAACGAGGCTTGTCCCACTCTTTTCATGGCTCAGGAGAATCCTGAACCTCACAGAAATGGCACAAGAGAATCCTGAACCTCGCAGAAACCTCTGGGAGCTGCTGCACAAAACCATTGAGCGCAGCTGGAAAACAACACCAGGTTTGTTTGCAGCAGGAAGCGTTCGGTGAAAATATTCACTTAAAAACCTCAAAGAACACGACCCAAAAAGTGGTGTTGGAGTTGGGAAACATCCCACAGAAAGAGGGTGAGGTGGAAACTGGGAAGCTCTTTGAAGTAGTGCAACATCCAAGGAGCAGGGGACGCGGATTAAAACGTGATTCATAAAAGGTTTTTGCTCGGGGAGCTCCCGGTGGGTTTGGGAAAGAGCTCCCAGAGTGCTTGGCCAAACAATCCCTGGCTGGGGTAATTCCTGGCCTGATTGTTCCTGAGTGCGGGGATAATCTTGGCTCTGTTTGGTATTTATTTAAACAAAACCTGGGTGCTCTCTGTCGTGGCTCTGTGGGTTCCCAAGGTTTTCGTTGGCACGGCCCAGAGGAATCTCCTGCTCGGCCTGTGGATTCCCACAGAAAACAGGGCACGCTCAAGAGGATCCATTGCCTCTGTGCCAGGCTTGGATTAATGGCAGCCCCACCCTTGTCACGCCAGCTGGGCTGAGGTGACCCCTGGGAAATGTCAGAGGTGGCATTTCCAGGGATTTACACAAGAAAAGGGTGAGCTCTTCCCACAGGTCACTGCCACACCCTCCCTGGGCTGGTTAATGCCCACAAAACTGACCGTGGACCCAAGATTTGGAAAATCTCTGATGCCAGAGGTGGCAAAGGAAAACCTGGGGCCGTTCTAACAGTGCACAGCTCTGGTTTGGGAGGGAAATGCTTTTTTTTTTTTTTTTCCCATGTGGATAAACCTGGGAGCCCAGGAAGTGATGGATCCAGGTAGAGCAGACACAAATACCATTCATCACCTCCATGCCCTGACATCCTCTTACACCTGCCCTGCAATTCAATCATCCCAACCTCCTGCCAGCCAGCAGATCCTCCCAGAGATAGAATCACATTTCATCACAATTCATTCATTCTTCCTCTGCCCATGCAAAACCCACACATTCCTCTCAGCCTGGCAGCTTGATTTTAAAAAACTCCCCAGCAAACCCTTGGCCTGATTCCTCCTGTTCCAGCTCTGCAACATCCCCCAGGAGTTCCACCCTGAACTCAGTTCTGAAAACAGAACTGAGGTATAATTCCACCAAAAGTTGTGTGGAGAGGACACAAAGCAGCGGCAGCTTTGGCCCAAAACCCATCCAAAAAAAGCCAAAGAGAGCAGGAAAATGGCTTTGCAACCAGAACAGGCGGAGAGAGGTGGAAAATCTCGTTCCACGGGGGAAAAGGAAAATGTGAAAGCCTCTTACGCCTGCCTGGCCTGCTCGATGGGGTGCTGGTTGTCCAGGTAGTTGTAGCGGACGGTGTCCGTGGGGTTCCTGTCGGATGAACGCCAAGGAGGGAGCTCCTTCTTCCCCCTGCTCGTCCCCAGCCCTGCCACAGAAAGTTTCCTCTCTGGGACGTTGCTTTTTACTGGTTGCACGTCAATAACGATGAACTCGTCCTTGGAAGGAGTCTAATTGGAGAGGTGGAAAAAAGAAAATTAGTTTTACGATGAAAATCAGATTGGGATAAATTTAGAGTTATAATCATTGGGGATTAAGTCAAAATTTTGGTCTCTGTGGTCAGTGGACGGAAAGAGGCACCTTGACACTGCTTGTCACCACCCAAACCCTATAATCCATATTAAGATGAGCTGAGCTGCTGTTGACCTGCACCAGCTTCTCTCTATCAACTACAGAGAGCCTGATTTACAGCCAGACTTTGCTTTAAATTAAAGAGCTGAGCTTTGAATACAGGCCAGGAGGATCCCAAAAAGATCACGAGGCACAGGGGCTCAGTTTTCCCAGTGGGGACAAACACCTGTGGAGGAGGTGTGATGGCAACCTAGAACAGAGGCTAGACAGAGAAATAAAACAAGAGTTAGAGAAATGAAACAAATATTTATTAAAAAGGCCTTCCAAGGGTACACCTTGGGCAGTGCAAGGGCCTGGCCAAGGCTACACCCAAGATGGACAATGGGTCACTGTTGGGTTAAGCCCTTTTCTGACCCAGAGATGGGGCAACTGAGAGGCATTTTAAAAGCTTTTATTCTATTTTCACTCTCATGTGAAGGGTGAGACAATACAGACGGCATAATTTACGCCGTGACAATCAGAAGCCAAGTATTTCTTCATTAAAACACATCATAAGTGTTTCTTAACCTATCAACTTTTACCACACCATACTGTAAACACCTCAAAACCAATAATCTAAAATTACCCTTTGTGGTTCTTACTACAGTGCATCTTAGACAGTTTTATTTCTCTAAAGTATCCAGTCTTATTTGTAATGTTATCTTTTGGAGCTTGTTTCTAGCTCCGTTTCTCTCTCAACAATGTCTGTCCTGTTCCATGGCGTTTCTAAGGCAGCATTTCTCATCTCAAAGTTTGCACACAGATGTGTGAGCCTTCTGTCAGCCTTGGAGAGCTCTCTACAAATCCATTTTCCACAGGTCACGAGTTTTCACACTTTTATAAGCTTTGGGCCATTTGAACATTGGGGGTTAATTATTCAATTATAATTACGTAACGAAGTCACATTGTCCCAGTTTGATCCCATCAATTTACACTTTTTGGGGCCCGAAGCTACAATGGTGTCCTTGGTTTTTGGGTTGGAAAAGGATTGCTTTGTCTAACTAAGCTGTGAGGAGAACTTGCTAACGCTCTGTATTGAGTTAAACGCTGGTGGAACCCTGGATGCTGAGAATTTTAAACTTTCTGTGCTGAAAGTCCAACAGAGAACAACAAGACCACAACAAGAAAATGTTAAACTTTCTGTGCTGAAAGGTACAGACCAAGAGAACACTGCATTTGACCTGGAGGCCGTGGAGAAAGCTTCCAAAATTAAATGTTAGAACTGGGGATTATGGCTGTGGAGTTTGAATAGAAGTGTGGAATATCACACTTCTATTGGAAAACTTAGAGTTTAAGGTTTTAGAATATAGTAATATATATAAACAAGATGGAGGTTTTAGGGTGGTGGCTGGTCCTTCTTCTCCAGGGGTTTGGATGGTATTTTGTAATTGGACAGAGAAGTCCACATTGTGGAATTTGAGTGATTATTGGGTTAAAAATGAAAATAATTTAGGTGTCATTTCTTAATTGGGTAGTTTAGCCTCAAAAGACCTTGTAGAGAACACAGTCAGCCATTTTGTAGCTTGTCCGTGAAACACTGCAGAGCTCACTGCTTGTGGGACTGCAACACAGATGATAAAAAATAAACATTTGAGTCTGAACACGAAATAAAGTCTGGAGCGCTTCAATCCCAAGACAGAGGCAGAGGAAAGGAGTCACAGCATGGGCACTAAAGCACCAGTAGGACCCTACATCAGTAGAGAAAGTGGGAATTCTGGAAGCTGCGGCTGAAGGCAGCAGTACCTTGGGCCGGGTGAGGCGCAGCTCCCTCACCATCTGGATGTAGTGCTTTTTCCAGACGCCCTGCTCGAAGGGCGTGGGGCAGAAGTTGAGGAGCCACCCGAAACGCAGGCACTTCAGCATCCACAGCTGGTCCAGCTCTGACAGGTACTTCCAGTGCCAGCTCACCTGTGAATGGATTCCCAGCCACTTGGAAACTTTGGGGTTTAAAGCATCCCGAGATTTTGGATGTAGTTCCCACATAATGTTAAATAAATTCAATTATTTTGCACTGTTAATGCTTCATCTAAACCTTTGATTAAAGCTTTTAGACCTTTCAAGGCCTTTGTGATGTGGGGCCCTTGCAACTCAAGATATTCTGTGATTCTAAGGAATTTTCTAACCTGTTGTCATGGAGAGTTTGAGTTGCATCCACATGAAATGCTAGAGAAAGTTCCTAAAGCAAGGCTTAGCCAAGCTGAGATTATTATATATTCTTAAATAACACAGAATATTACGTTAGCATAGTAACAATGTCACTGAAAACTAACTTTTTAATTTAAAACTACTTTGGGCAGCATCTCACAGCATTTCAGATTTTTGGAGTCTTAATCACTTTGCTCCAGAGCCCATCTGTAATTTTCTGCTTCTCCACATCCAACACTTGACCTTCAGGCATTTTAAAGGATCTGTTTTCCTTAAAGGATCAAGTGTTGCTCTTTGCAAAAGCACAAGCCAAAATCTCTCAAAGAATTAAGGGCTCTGCACACAGTGCAAGGTATTTTAGAGGAATGTGGTTTTTAGGAAGTACCAGGCTTCCTTTCTGGGAATAATCAGCCTTGAAAATGCCACTTTTAAAATGCTTTAGAACTGAGCATTTAAAATTACTCATCAATTTCGTGAATCTTGGCCAATCTGTCTTAATTTAGGATCCAAGGAACGAGCATCACTAAACACTCATCTGAGCCTTCACCAAAAGTCAGTGAAATCAGTATTTTCCTTTTTTTGTTGTCGTTGTTGTTTTTTAACTGCTTTGACCTGGCTTTCTGAAGCCCAGGCGGGTTCTGGCTTTTTTTTTTACCTGCGCGCATCGACAGAGGCTCCGTGGGTCTAGGAAGGAGAAGATGTACAAGGACAAGACTCGAGGGAGCCTCATGGTAAAATCGACGGCCTCGGTGGGGACTCGGGCCTGGAGCTGCTTGGCACAGAATTTCTGCTGGGACAGGGAGCAGCGTTCCAACAGGTCCACCAGGATCCTCCTCCTCTGGCCATCTGTCCACTTGTCAAACTGAAGGAAAAAAAAAATAAAATTAGGAGTTGCAGATGCAGAGAAACCAGAAATTCAGCTTCTCAAAATAAAATGAGGTGAGGGAAAGCACAGGAGCAGCAGCTTCTGGTGACTCACTGTGAGGGAACAGAGTCCTGGGAACAAATGGACGCTACATGAAAAGAAACTCTGAAGCCACAGAATGATTTCTAATTCTCAGAGAATCCAGGACGGCCTAGGTCAGGATTAATTCAGGCTCCTGGGACTGGCTTCCCTCACAGAAAGGAGGAGACTCAGATGGGTTTTTACTCATCTGAGCAAGCCCCAGTGATGAATTCATTGCTGATTCCTTCTCTCCTGACACTTTCTAATCCTGTAAGGATCCAGGATGGCCTAGGCCAGGATTAACTCATGCTCCTGGGACTGGCTTCCCTCATGGAAAGGAGGAAACTCAGATGGGTTTTTACATGAGCAGGCCCCAATGATGAATCCATTGCTGATTCCTTCTACCCTGACACTTTCTAATCCTGAAAGGATCCAGGACAGTCTAGGCCAGGACTAACTCATTCTCCTGGGACCCACTCCGAGCCTTGGTTTCCCTCATGGAAAGGAGGAGACTCAGATGGGTTTTTAGAGGAGCAGGCCACAATAATGAATTAATCTCTGATTCCTTCTCTAACACTTTCTAATCCTCGAAGGATCCAGGATGGCCTAGGTCAGGACTAACACACACTCCTGGGACCAGCTCTGAGACTTGGCTTCCCTCACGGAAAGGAGGAGACTAGAGTTTTTACTCATCTGAACAGGCCCCAGTGATGAATTCATTGCTAATTCCTTCTGTCCTGATGCTTCCTAATCCTGAAAGGATCCAGGACAGCCTAGGCGAGGACTAACTCATTCTCCTGGGACCCACTCTGAGCCTTGGTTTCCCTCACGGAATGGAGGGAAGTGGGAGGGGAAACTCTCAGATGGGTTTTTACAGGACCAGGCCCCAATAATGAATCCATTGCTGATTCCTTCTCTGACACTTTCTAATCCTCAAAGGATCTGGGATGGCCTAGGCCAGGATTAACTCATGCTCCTGGGACCAGCTCTGAGACTCGGCTTCCCTCACGGAAAAGAGGAGACTCAGATGGGTTTTTACCCATCTGAGCCGGCCTCAATAATGAATCCATTGCTAATTCCTTCTTCCCTGATGTTTCCTAACCCTGAAAGGATCCAGGATGGCCTGGGCCAGGACTAACTCACGCTCCTGGGGCTGGCTTTCCTCACGGAAACGAGGAGACTCAGACGGGCTTTTACCCATCTGAGCAGGCCCCAGTGATGAATCCATTGCTGATTCTTTCTCCCCTGACACTTCCACAGCCCCCACTGCTGCAATCTCGGAGTGCCTCACAATTTCTGAAGTATTTTTCCCTCACAATCCCCACACACGGGCTGCAAGGAGCGGGGCAGAGGAAACCAAACGAGGAAAAATCTGCAATGGCAGCAGAGTCATGAAGATTTTTCCACAGCTGATGGCAGGTACCCGAAGAGGAGGATTGAATCCTCTGGGATTGAATCCGTGTGGGAGGAATTCGGGGAAGCTTTGCAGAGCTGGACAAACAGGGTGAGAGTCACACAAGAGCCTGTCAGCAGCCATCTCCTGGGAGGAGGTGACCTCAGCCCCCACCAATGGCTCAAATTGTCCCCACAAATGCCACAAATGGCTCCAGTCTGGCTCCAAAGCTGCAGCCCCGGTGGCAGCAGGGAGGAACAGCCCTGGGATGGTGGTGGCCATGGGTAGGAGGAGCAGGAATTCCCAGAGGGAAGGGCGGGATGGTTGGAGAGGGTTTTCCTGAGGGGAAATGTGGATTTTGCTTCATCCTCTCTTACCAGAGTGTGTGGAGAAGGGACAAGGGGAAGTATGGAATTTTTTTTTCTTTTTTTTTCTTTTTTTTTTTTAATTGTTATAATTTTTTTAAGTTTTGGATGTGTCAGACAATCTCAGATGTTTACTAGTTCTTATTTATAATAAAGTCTCACAAACTGGGAGTTCTACAGCACTACACTTTAACAAACTAAAAATGGAGCTGCGTATCTCTCTCTACAAAGCTTTTTAAGGATAAACTGTTTAATTAAGAAATTATGCTTAAATTATTTCTACTTTTAACTTAATGACTAACTCCCTGTGGCCTGCAATGCAGTTTTTAATCTAATTACAAAAAACCACCCAAACCCATGAAGAAGAAGGATTCGTTTCTGCCCTAAAACCTCTATTTTGCTTTATATAGGTTACTATATTCTAAAACTCTAAATTATAAGTTTTCTACCATGTGATATTACACGCTTCTATTCAAACTCCACACCCACAATCCCAGTTCTATCATTTAATTTTGGAAGTTTTCTCCGCAGCCTCAGGTCACATGCAGCGTTCTCTTGGGGGTCGGTGCTTGTCAGCACAGAAAATCTAAAATTCTCAATATCCAAAGTTCCAACAGTGAAGGGTTTTAAACTCAAAGAGGAGAGATTTAGGTGGGGTATTAGGGAGAAATCCTTCCCTGTAGGGTGGGGAGGCCCTGGAATGGAATTCCCAGAGAAGCTCTGGCTGCCCCTGGATCCCTGGATTGTCCAAGGCCGGGCTGGAGCTGCCATGACAGGGGGTGGAATGGGATGAGCTTTCAGTCTTTTGTTAAATGTGACCTCCAAAAACTAAATATAATTATAGAAATACAAATCTAAACATCAAGAAAATAAATGTAAATATAAGAATAAGAATAAATATAAATATAACAATACCTATAAATATAACTATACCTATAAATATAAATATACCTATATATCTAAATCTAAATCTAAATCTAAATATAGCTAGAAATAGAAATAGAAATTTACAATTTTGAAAAATAAGAAAAAGAGTTCTCCCAATGTTTTTTTTCTTTATTATCATGGGTAAATAAATAGTTTAATGTCCAGTGTCCTTTCTTTTCCCTGTCAAAATGAAATTAGGAACAGAATTCAAAAGGCAGATTAAAAATGCAAATTTTTTTTTCCCCTCTGCTTCCTCCCCACCCCAAATCTATGCTGAAATGGACGACTGGCAGAATAATAGTTTAAAATGTACTGTGCAGAGGGAAGGTAATTGAGAAGCATTTTCTTTCCTGATTATTTTTGAAGAACTCCTTCTTTATTTATTTATTTTCCCTTGGATGAATTCCAGTGCTGGAGAACAAACTCTGGAAGCAAAGAGCTCTTCTCCTTCTCACCAACACCTCTGCAAGACCTTCGAGAAGGTCAGGATGAAGAGAGTGTGTGGAGAGATGAAAAGCCAAATAGAAAATGTGATGGTGTTCGCAGAGGTTTTAGGATGAGGGAAGAGACGAGAACGGTGACTCTGTGTTTCAGAAAGCTTAATTTATTGTTTTATAATATATATTGTATTAAAACTATACTAAAAGAATAAAAGAAAGCATTTCATCAAAAAGCTAGCTAAAAATAAAAAAAATAATAATAACAAAAGCTTGTGACTGACTGGGACAGTCTAGACAGCTGGACTGTGATTGGCCATTAATTAAAAACAACTACATAAGACCAATCCCAGATCCACCTGTTGCATTCCACAGCAACAAATAATTATTGTTGTTGAGGCTTCTCAGCTTCTCAAGAGAAAAAAAACCCTAAAAAATAAAAGATTTTTCAAAAAATATTGTAACTACAAGAAAAAAAGCTCCCCGTCTTTTCAGACACAGTGAATTAAGGAATATTCCCTCTTTTTAAATCCTTGTTTTTCATAGAACTTTCAATTCTAGTGATGATTAGCAGGGTGTTAAGGGCAAACTGAAGGAGAACCTGGGGATTTAGGATTTAGAAATATTCCCTGAGAATAAAATCAAAGATGTACCAGAGGGGGACAGAGGAGGTTCTGCCTGTCCCCTCCTCACCCTTGGCTTGAAATAAAAGGTTTGAAACCCCTTGAAATTGAAGATTTTCCCTGTCACACGAAGGGGGAAACCTTCTGCCCCCCGGCCCTGATCCCAGCCCCATCCTCTGCTCGTTAAGACAATCCCTGATCCCCAATTTGCGCTGATAAATTTCTGTGCGAGCTCCGGAGAGGAGGGAGTAGCTGGCTCAGTCTCTTCCACATCAAGAGATTAAGTGAACCAGTCAAAACAAATCCAGCTTCACTTCCCAGCAGACGGAAGAGCTGCTCCTGATTAACCCTTCCCGCCCTGCCAGGGGGGGAGTTCCTGCCTTTAAATTCCATTTAAACCAGTGCCACAGCACCGGCTGGTTTTATTATTATGGGTAAATTTATAGTTCATAGATATAGAAATGTATATAATCTATTTAATATTATGGGTAAATAAATAGTTTAATGTCCAGTGTCCCTTCTTTTCCCTGTCAGAATGAAATTAGGAACAGAATTCAAAACGCAGATTAGAAATGCAGATTATTTTTTTTTCCCCTCTGCTTTCTCCCCACCCCAAATCTCTGCTCAAATGGATTTCCTCCCGACCCAGCAGGAGCAGCAGCAGCCAAGGGGTTAAATTGGCACGATTTGTCTCTTTTGCAGCATGAACGAGTCCCCATCCCACGTTTGGCTGCTTCCTGCGCAGATCCTGCCCTTGGATGCGATTTCAGCAGCCCAACCAGTCGGACTGGATTCCCCTGGCTTCTCCTCTTCCCTCTCCCCGCAGCTTTTCCCCTCTCGGGGCCTTCCCCAGAACAATGTCACCGCGGGGATGGGGTGACATCAGCCCCTGCTGGATCGGTGCTGCGAAAAATGCGTGCATTTTATGATTGGCTTTTCACAAATATTCAAATGAATTTTCTATGTGGCGTGTTAGAAAGCAACGCTGGATTAATTTTCTTAAGCCTCGTGTCCCCTCTCTGCTCAGCCCCACCACCCTGGAGGGGCGTCCCTCACCTGGGAGGGCTCAGTTCCACACAGAGAGGGGACACAAGGACAAACGAGAGGTTAAATCACAGAATCACAGAATTATTAGGTTCTAAAAGACCTCCAAGAGCACCAAGTCCCACCTGGGACTGATCCCCACCTTGTGGTGGGGCTGATCCAGGAGGTTTGGAGTCCCCAGGGAAGGTCTGGATGTGGCACTCGGCGCTCTGGGCTGGTGACAAGGTGGGGATCAGTCCCAGGTGGGACTTGGTGCTCTTGGAGGCCTTTTCCAACCCAAATAATTCTGTGATTTAGCCTCTCATTTGTCCTTGTGTCCCCTCTCTGTGTGGAACTGAGCCCTCCCAGGTGAGGGACGCCCCTCCAGGCTGGTGGGGCTGATCAGAGAGGGGACAAGAGGAAAAACAAGAGGTAAAATCACAGAATCACAGAATTATTTGGGTGGGAAAAGACCTCCAAGAGCATCAAGTCCCACCTGGGACTGATCCCCACCTTGTGGTGGGGCTGATCCAGGAGGTTTGGAGTCCCCAGGGAAGGCCTGGACGTGGCTCTGGGCTGGTGACAAGGTGGGGATCAGTCCCAGGTGGGACTTGGTGCTCTTGGAGGTCTTTTCTGACCCAAATAATTCCGTGATTTAGCCTCTCATTTGTCCTTGTGTCCCCTCTCTGCTCAGCCCCACCACCCTGGAGGGACGCCCCTCACCTGGGAGGGCTCAGTTCCACACAGAGAGGGGACAACAGGAAAAACAAGAGGTAAAATCACAGAGTCACAGAATTATTTAGGTTGGAAAAGGCCTCCAAGAGCACCAAGTCCCACCTGGGACTGATCCCCACCTTGTCACCTGCCCAGAGCGCCGAGTGCCACATCCAGACCTTCCCTGGGGACTCCAAACCTCCTGGATCAGCCCCACCACAAGGTGGGGATCAGTCCCAGGTGGGACTTGGTGCTCTTGGAGGTCTTTTCCAACCCAAATAATTCCGTGATTTAGCCTCTTGTTTTTCCTCGTGTCCCCTCTCTGCTCAGCCCCACCACCCTGGAGGGGCGTCCCTCACCTGGGAGGGCTCAGTTCCACACAGAGAGGGGACACAAGGACAAACGAGAGGTTAAATCACAGAATCACAGAATTATTAGGTTCTAAAAGACCTCCAAGAGCACCAAGTCCCACCTGGGACTGATCCCCACCTTGTGGTGGGGCTGATCAGGGAGGTTTGGAGTCCCCAGGGAAGGCCTGGATGTGGCACTCAGTGCTCTGGAGTGGTGACAAGGTGGGGATCAGTCCCAGGTGGGACTTGGTGCTCTTGGAGGCCTTTTCCAACCCAAATAATTCTGTGATTTAGCCTCTCATTTGTCCTTGTGTCCCCTCTCTGTGTGGAACTGAGCCCTCCCAGGTGAGGGACGCCCCTCCAGGCTGGTGGGGCTGATCAGAGAGGGGACAAGAGGAAAAACAAGAGGTAAAATCACAGAATCACAGAATTATTTGGGTGGGAAAAGACCTCCAAGAGCATCAAGTCCCACCTGGGACTGATCCCCACCTTGTCACCAGCCCAGAGCGCCGAGTGCCACATCCAGACCTTCCCTGGCGACTCCAAACCTCCCTGACCACCCTTTCCATGGAGAAATTCCTCCTGATGTCCAGCCTGGCACAGCTTGGGGCTGTTTCCTCTTGTCCTGTCCTTTATTCCCTGGAAAAAGGGAATAAAGTATTTTCCCTGCCTGGCTGCACCCTCCTGTCAGGTGCACAGAAACAGAAATTAAATCCCTTCAGGTCATCTCATTCCTTGTTCCTCCACCTACGTTTTATGCACCACAACGCCCTGGGAGAGACATCAAAGATGTCCTGTGGCATCAAAAAAAAAAAAAAAAAAACAACAAAATGAAAATGTAAATCCCTGGATGCATGCAAGGATTAAATCAACAAATAAATAAACATCTCAAGTTTAATCCAAACTTTATTTGGAAAACCAAATAAAGCTGTTCCAGCAGGGAACTCTCTGGATTTTGCTTGTGTCTAAATTGTGTCTCCATAACTGCAACACAAGCTCAGGGATCAGATCTCTCCCTTCTTCTCTTTTGACACCTTCTGTGTTTGATTAAAATAAGTTTTTACACCTCTTCTCCATCTCCCCTGAGGCACGGGGATGTTTTCCACATTTTCTGCACCTGCTCTCTCCTCTGATTTGTTCCCAGCTTTCCCAAAATGCAGGGAGCAGAAGTGGGAATGACTCTGCCTTTGGGATATTTCCCTTTATTTAAGACCCTCTCAGCCCATATCCAGTTTGTGGTCCACCCTCATTCCCAGTGATTTTTTTTCTGCAGAGCTGCTGCATCCTCAGATTCTCTGAAATTTGAAATTTTTGGTGTCAGTCTTTCATGCAGCGCTTTTCCTTCTCCCTTATCCAGCTGCAAATCTTTCCAGCCTGATTTCTAACCCCCCTAAAAAATTCTAAAAGTCAGGAAAACCCCTAAAATTCTAAAATTCAGGAAACCCCTGAAAATTTTTAAACCCCCCCCCCCCAAAAAAAAAAATTCTAAAATTCAGGAAATCCCTCCAAGCCTGGCATTGCCTGCAGATAGAATCTGGGAATCATCAAGGCTGGAAAAAGCTCTTGGATCATGGAATCCAACCATTAAATGAGGATTTGTTTTCTGTCCCATCACCTGGATATCCCTGAAAATGTTTAACAGGAGTTAGGACGGGTTTCAGCCTTCCAGTTTGAGAATAAATCCTTTACAGCTGCCCTGAGTGTGATCCCAGCCGGGAAATCCAAGCTCCAGCAGCTCCATTGAGAAATTTGAAATTTTGAATTCCATTTGAACTTTTGAATTCCATTTGAAATTTCCCGGTTTCACTTGGAGAAGGTCATGGGAGCCAAAGTGGAAAACCCAGCCAGGAGCACTGAGATTTCTCCCTTTCCCAGATGATTCAGCACATGTGAGAGTGGTCGGAGGAAGGATTTTCCCTGATTTTGGCGTTTTTAGACATCCAGCAATCTCCAAGAGATGGGTTTTATGTTTTCCACTTGCTGCCTGTCCCATTAAAAGCTGGTTTTTGAACAATAATCACTCAATTATTTCATTCCCCTGAAATTCTCTATTATCAAAACACAGCAAATTACGGGAAGGTTATTTCCTGTAAAGACAAATAATCCTTAAAATCAAAATATTTGCCCGTAAAGACCGTCTGAGATGCAAAAAATAAATTCCATGAGTGACTTATTGAGCAAAAAAAATCATCAGTTCCAACCCAAACCAATCTCTGTGTGCACTTGGTAGATGAAATGTTGTTTATTGCTGATTTCAAAGACCCTCCAAAAGGCCATGGAAGCATCTGGACATCCAGCATCTCCTTTGAAGACTTCACGGACGTTTCCTGGGCTTTTTTCATCTCATTTTCAGCTCGTTCCAAGGGTGGAATATGATTTCCCATCTTCCAAACTTACGGAATGTGGGAACTGAGGGAACCGACCCCTTTACTCTCCTCAAAAGCAGAGCAGTCACATGAGGGAAAGTGAATCCCTTTTTCCAAAGGGGAGAAATTTTACATTCCCACGAGATTCACTTCCAAAATCTGCCTGCAGCAAGTGTTTATTTAAAGAGAAAATTTACCCATTTTCCGAGCAGGGCTCTTCTTTCTTCAAATACCTATAAAACCCAAAAAAAAAGAAAGAAAATTGAGTATTTAGAGGGGACTCAGTGTGTGCTGAGGAAAATCCAGCTTGAAAAACAATCCACAAAATATCAATGGAATCACTGAATGGATAATTTTGGAAAAAAAATATTATGGAGATCCTTTAATCCAAACTCCCTGATAGGATCAGCTAAAGGAGTAGCTCGGGCATGTCCATGAGTTTTGGGTATTTATTGGATGGAGATTCCAGAATCTCCCTAAACATCAGGTTCTCCACTTCCCTTAATCATCCCCAAATCCCCGTGCTGGATTTATGCCATAAATCCATTTTTATTGATTTGGATATTTCCATATTTTATACCGATTTAATCTATAAATCCATTTTTATTGGTTTGGATATTTCCATATTTTATATTGATTTAATCCATAAATCAATTTTTTATTTGGA